>JAVXUL010000001.1:14421659-14438593 GCA_035590515.1 Trichilia minutiflora
GAGAGTTAATTATACTTTAAGTGTAAAATGATAAATTTAACTCTTAATACACATACACTTTTATGTACTCATCACCTGGATCTCAGCTAGTTATACGAGGCTTTAGGACGAGATATGCTTGAATTTGGGGATACTTTGATACCCACTATAACGTAAACTGTTCCTAATAACACCCTAACTGCTCAAATTATTCCCCCACCTGATCAGACTGAAGTGCTCGCAGAAAACCTCGAGGTCACTCTTCAAATTAATGAATAAGTCTTGTATTTTTTATCATTTTTATTATTGAACTAATGAACAATTTTGTATCTTTTATTCTTGTATTCAAATATTTCATATCATAACAACTCTTTTAAATTGTTGAATGAGCCATTTCTTATACCAAATATTCTCTATTTTGAATATCTCCATGTATATAAAAACTCAAAACATGACAAGTAGTTATAAAAATTGCTTAAGTTGTTATGATCCACACAAAAGCTGTATAATTGAGTTAAAACACTTAAAAAAATTTCCACAAATTGAGGTTAACTCGGGTTTAGGATAGTTGCTTCATAAACACAAGTAGAGACAATAACTCGTACTGACCTTAATAGTTATAAACACGGATTACCTTACGAGGAAGTATAAAATATTGAATTCATCTGATTACTGACCAAATTAGATTAATCATATAAAAATTCGATTAAAATATAAAGAACGTAGGATCTTGGCCAGAGGTCACAAAGCTCGAATAATTAGTCTTTATTTTAACACTTAGTTGCTTTCATTATTAATGCTCAGTCATTTTCATTGTAGACAAGAATATAAACAACATAGGACTCTGATCAAAAGTCAGAAGACTCAAATAATTAGTCACTTTTGTTATAAACAATTAATTGCTTTCAATGTATACGAAAATGCATAACTAATAAAAATATAGAAAATCATCAGTCTAGAAATATCTTTCCAAACAGCTAAATCTCAAGTAGGCTTCCATTTTCGTGAATGTACAAGATCTCAAATAGATACTTCATGGGTAATATAGTTTCAGCTTTTCAGCATTCCGAGGCTTCTGACTTATCTTTTGCTTAGTGTCTCCAGTCTATAGACCCCTGATCTAAGAATCTAAACAACTTTATAAAAACCTTCTTAATTGGCCCCAAAGACTCCCTTGTTAGGAACTTTGGTTTTGAGAGTTACTTATCTCAAAACCCAGTCCCTTTTCTGAAAAATTCAACGTTTAATATTCTTATTGTAATATCAGACAACTTTTTATTGATGGACTACCATTCTTATTATAATTTTTTCTTGTTTTTCTTTTAGGAAATTCAAATCCAATCGTTTGTTCAAGTTGTTTCTCTCCTGATTATAGTAATTTACTCAAAAAATTAAGATATAAACTTCAGTTAGAATGGCAACTTCACACCCGAGAGCTAAGAGAAAAGAAGACTTCTCTGTGGCCACCTTTGAGGTATATAAGCTTAGAGCACCTCAGGTAGCTTATTAACCCAAGATCCTTTGTGTTCTTTGATCTTCTTTTTCATAGCATTCTTGATTATTTTATTGACAGATTCAATTTGCCCATTAACTTAAGGATGAGTTGGAGTTATAAATCTCAATTCAATGCTAAAATCTAAGCATAATTCATTGACTTGGAATTGTCGAACTATTTTTCGTTATCAACTATCAGTACTTATGAGACCCCAAAATGATAGATCATATTCTACTTCACAAAAACTGTAGTTTTCTTCTCTGTGATACTGGCTAGAGGCTTAGCTTTCACCCATTTGGTAAAACAGTCGATCGCTACTATTACATATTTAATATTGGGTCGGACAACACGTAAAGGCCCAATTAAATCCAGACTCCACTAAGAGAAAGGTTATGAACTAAAAAAACTAATCAGTTCTTCTAGTGACTATCTCAAGATATCACCATGGATTTGACAATCATGACAGAATTTAATAATTCAAGAAGTATCTTGAAAAATGATGGGTCAGTAGTAACCCTATCTTATAACTTTATACATGAGGACACTTGCTTCCCTATGGTTTTCACAAATTCTGCAATGGATTTTTTCAAGAACTTGTTTCGCCTTATCCTGTCTTGGACACCTTAAGTAAGGTAAACTGAATCCTCATTTATACAGCTTATCATCCATGACGGTGTAACTGATTGACCTAATTTTTATCTTTCTTACTGCATTTTTGTTTGCTGGGAGCTATCCGTTCTAAATGTAAAACTTCAACTCTCTAATCCACATCAAATCAGGGATATCTTAAGTTGTAATAACATAGTCGCTTTTTACATCTACACTTCTTTGTACCAATACTTTTACGGGTATATAGGCCAAGGTAGTTCCTTTAAATATAGAGGCCAATTACGCCAGAGTATCAGCTCTAGAGTTCTCCAACCTGGGAAGTTGCTTTACTAAAATACCTTTAAATATTTCCAATAGCTTTTTTGTGCAGCTAAGATAAGTCTGCACGTCGTCCTATCACTCTTAAAACTACCTATTAACTTAACTGACAATTAATTAGGAATCACTATTTACATTCAAAGTCAAGGCTCCCAAAGCCAGAGCCAACTTAATCCCAACTATCAAGGTTTCGTATTCAACCTCATCATTTGTCACCTTAAAATCAAATCTTAATGAATACATGACTTCATCGTCATCGGGTTTTCTGATAATTAGAGGCGCTATCAACATATAACTACCAACATTTTCTGAGGCATTTTGTTTAGGAGCAATAGCCTTGGTAAAATTCTGTTATTCTTTAGAGACTTTTAGAATAACTAGTTAGTCTATTACGATCTCTCAGCAATAAAATCTGCCAAAGCTTGCCCTTTAATAGCCTTTTAAGGCTTGTAATCAATGTCATACTCACTTAGATGAATAAACAATTTCACTAGTCATCCAGAGAGATCAGGTTTATACTAAATTTATCTTAGGGGCTGGTTTATGAGTATAACTATCTGATAGACCTAAAAATAGGAGCACAATTTCATGTTCACAATTATGAGTGAAAGTACAAGTTTCTTTGCTAGAGGGTATCTGATCTTTGTATCTAGTAGAGCCTTACTTGTATAGTAGACGAGCCTATGTACTTTCTGGGCATCTTCTTTAATTAGAACAGAACTCACTAAGTAGTCACTGATGATCAAATATAAGTAGAGAACGTCTCCTTTCTCGGGACTAGTTAGACGTAGAACATGAGCTAGGTATTTTTTGAGCTTTCTGAAACTACATTCACAATATTTATCCCACTTTATTTTCTTTCTTCTTTTTTTTCATTACTGGAAGAAAGAAAAATATTTATCAGTAGCTTTAAAAATGAACCTACTTAGAGCCAATAATCTTTCCGTCAGGCTCTACAATTTTGTCAGGGGCTTCAAATTCAGTATAGCTTTCACCTTCTGTGGATTAGCCTCAATCCTTCGCTTACTGACGATATAACCTAGAAAATTTCCTACATTAACCCGAATGAATATTTTTCAAGGCTTAACATCATGTTATACTTTCTCAAATAAGAGAAAGTTTCCTTTAAATATTAAATATAGTTGATAGGCTTAATGGATTTAGTGACCATGATATCAACATATACTTCCATTATTCATATGATTAGAGACTTGAAGACATAATTGACCAACCTTTAGAAGGTAACCCCTATATTTTTCAATCTGAAGGATATAACTTTGTAACAATACAAGTTGTGATCTATGACGAAAGCAATTTTATCTTGATCAGGCTCATGCATTTGGATCTGATTATATCCTAAAAATGTGTCCATAAAACTTAGCATCTCATGTCCTACTATAAAATCTACCAAGTGATTAATTTTTGAGAGCGAAAAGCTATCCTTAGGATATGCCTTATTGAGATTGGTGAAATATATATATATATATCCTCCATTTTTCGTTGACCTTTTTAACCATTACAACATTGACAACCCACTCAAGATAATAAGCTTCTTGGATGAACCCAGCTTGAATGAGTTTATCCATTTCTACTCGGATAACTTCTCTTCGCTCAGCATTAAACGCTCTCTTTTTCTAGGCTACTAGCTTAGATCCGGGATCCATGATTAACCGATGAGAAATGATTCGAAGGCTGATTCCTGGCATTTCTTTATATGATCAGACAAACACATCTATATTCCATTTTAATACTTCTATCAGACACCTCTTTTATTCAGGTGTAACACTAGATCTAATCCTCTTAGTTCTTTCAACCCTCTTTTCATCCAAAGCCACAATGTCCATCTCTTCTACAGGTTTGACAATAGTTGATTTGTTCATATGACCCATTTTTTCGTTCATATTCTGTAATATTTTCTCTTGCTGAACATCTTTCTTCTGTTTACTGATATTTCATCCAATGGGCATTTGAGGATATAGTATGAATTCTTTATAACACTTGTAAAAAATGATCTGGCTTCTTTTTAGTTTTCTCTTATTATACCGATACAATCCCTAACTTTAAACTTAAGCTTAAGATAGTGGATGCTCTCCACAGCCTTAGTCATTTTAAGGAAGGATCTCTTTAAGATCATTGAGTACGGGATCTTAAAATCTATTACCTGAAGCTCTACCATGGTTATTTTTTGATACGGCTTGTCATATATAGTTATTGGTAATTGCACAATTTTGAGAGGATAAACACATGATTTTCCAAATTCATACAATGCTATTTCAACTGGTCTCAATCTCAGATCTTCTATGTCCAAAGAATCTAAATATTTTTAAATATAATATTAGTAGAACTCCTTATGTTGATCAGTATTCTACTAATCTGAGATGTTTTCACTGTCAAGGTTATAATTAAATTATCATCATAGGGATAATGAACACTGACTTCATCTTTATCGATAAACATAATGAAAATTGAGATCATTTTTGGCCTCTTCTCAACTCTGGCATTCATCACATGAGATTCTGTTATTAAATTGAGTTAAGAATATCGGGAATAATTTTTTTACACCTTGTCTGAGTTTTCGACTAGTATCAAGCCTTCCATGATCACCATTGAGTGGTAGTCTGTATTGCTTTGCTTTGATTTATCTTGGAGTATTGACACTCATCTTTATATCCTATCACAAATTTGGTTAAGTCATAATTAGGATTTCAATCTAGTCTTGTAAGTCAAAACATTTATCAGTCAGATGTCTGACATCCTGATGAAATTTATAAAACTTATTTCTTACGTTCCTTAACGGTTTCATTTTTATCGAATAAGGGTCTAATAGCAACGTTCCTCGTCTTTTAATCTCTTTCAATATCTGCAAAAGGGGTGTATTTAAGGGAGTAAACTTTTTCTGCTTCTGTACTTGCGCTACTCTTCTCGTTTCGTCTCTCTGAGGCAATCTTTTTAGTTTTATGAAGCTATTTTTCCTATATCTTTTTTATTTGAAGAATTTTAATGCTTGATCATTTCTTTGACTCATGTCAAGGAATCTTATCTTGTTATTCTTTCTCTTTCTATCTTCTAATTTCAAGAAACAAGTCTTGTCTTTCGAAGAAAATCTCGTCACCTTCTCTTTTTTTAACTTAAGAATCATATGATCTTCTATCTCCATTTCATCAAGAAATTTCCTTTGAGCTATCTTATATATAGTGACAGATTATTTGCAAATTATGTACCATATCTGATCTACTTTTAGTCCTTACTTAGGACCTTTCAACGTTAATAGATGGTAGAAGGCTCCTAACTCAATCACCTCGTTATAATACCTCTTGGTAAAACTCCTAAGGCTCTTCCTATTTCCTTATTTCAACAGCAATAAAAAACTTGAGATTTTTGTATTAAAGACTGACCCTCTGAACTCCTTTGTAAAAACTTCTTATAATTATTCAAAATCCTAAATACTTCCTAGAGTTAAACTAACAAACTATTTTTTTACTTGTCTCTCCAATGTCAATAGAAATAAATGGCACGTTTGATCCTCACTTAGGTTTTATATCAACATCATCTTCAAAAATAAATCCATATGTAAGGACGGATCTATTTTGCCAGAGAAAGGGGTAATTTAACGCACTTTGAACTTTCGAGACAAGGTCAAACTTAGAAGTCTTGGAGTAAAGGGTGATTTTAAATACGATCCCATTTATAAAGTAGGCTTAGTATTCTCAAGATGAGGTCGCTTTCTTTCTCTGTTTATCTCTGCAGCTAACTTCTTTACTAAAACTTCAATATCTTTTTCATTGGTAATAGCACCTTGAACTTCCCCCTAACGCAAATAACAGTGCCCAAAAATGTCATGCTCTTTATTGCACCTCTGTTCTAAGACCTTTTTCATGTTATCAAAGTGCAAATTATCTTATAGAGTTCTTTTATGGTTTGCCTTAGGACTTTTAGAAAAACGAGTAGACTCACACTGATGCCTTTCATGAATTCTGAAAAACACATTCTCATTCTTGCCTCCTATTATCTTTAAAAGAGGGTCCTTTGTAGCTTTTTCTTTTCCCTTTTTGATGATAGTATATCTCCTCTTAGGAACTTCTTCTTGTGCTTTATCATTATTTTTCATGATTCATTTCAAACGCAAAGTACTACTTTTCATTGCTTCAGTGGATAATTTTGGGCCAAATGACCCTGATCTACAACATCTTTCTTATTTCTGAGACTTTATTTATCAATGTTTGAATTTGCTAATCTTTCTTTGTATGTTACTTTCAACTCCTCCTAAGCTGTCATATCAACTTTGCTACTTTCTCAACTTCTCTTACACGTTGAGGTCTACGAGAAGGGATAGCTTTTGAATTAGATTTAGAGCCCACATACTCCGGAATCTCTTATAATGTATTATGACCCTTGTTAGCCATAGTTGTTATGTTGATAGAATCTTCTTATAGGTTTCTCCATTTTTTTGTGTCTTTTAGTTGGGTAAACTCTCGTTGTTACAATTTTATCGTTAGATTGTTGATTAGCTAGCTTTTTATTCAATTTCTCACAGACAACGCCAAATGTTGATATAAGAAATTGCCTTCTTCTGTAACCTCATACACTTGAGTTGTCTTCCTTTCATTCTTAGTGAATCTAACCTATAATTACAGAAAAATAACTAGGGATAAAGCCAGTTTCTTGATAAAAATCTTTCGATACTTAAGTCAGTAAGAGTTTTACTTAGTATGAGAAAATTAGAAAGCAATAGAGAAAACCGGAGTGTGTATATTCTAAGGTTAAAGAGAGAGTAAAGGAATATTCTCGTACTCAAAAAGTTGTAATTCAATTACTCTTTTTTTAGATTCGTTACCTTTTTATCATTAAAATTTTTTTAATTGTCGACACATATCTCATTCTCATTGATCCTCTCTGAATGTTTATTGTGCAAATTATGAAAAATTATTTTTCATGATGTTAGCTTTCATTTACATGCATAAATGACTGTCTATAATTGATTATGGGATCAAAATTACTGATGTTTAATGGTCTCGAAGCCCGGTATTCAATTAAGACTTTTAAGGGCTTACAAAAGATGTTACTGACCTCCGAGATGTAAAAAAAAGCCTAGGACTATAAATGGATTCCAAGGTCTTGAGTTAATGATTATCGTAGGGTATCTCAAGGTATTTCTCTGATGCTCGAGGTCTCAAAAGTAATATAAATCTTAGATTCCTTGTCTATGTCCCATTATTAGAGGTTTTAGAATATTATTTTATGATTGGTTAGAAAAAGTAAGTATAACTCATATATCAAATATGAGTTTTTGGATTAGAATATGAAAAATTATCCAAACAAAACTAAAATATAAGTATACATAAAATTTTTTATGATTAAACTATTAAAAGATTGTTAACGATAGGAGAATATTATTTATTGGTGCGAGAATTGTCCGTGGACCCTCCTCACGTCAACGAGGAATGACTCAATTGATGAGGTGTGAGGATGATATGATTGTTGTTGAACGGAGATTTTTTCACCGAAGAGCGACTGAAAGTGTGGCTGTTTCTGACAAGGCTCCACCTCCTAAGCCTGCAAAGATAATAAACACCATAGAGTGACGCCGGGAGGGGTTCCCAACTGGAAAACTTCGATGCCTAAGTTAGAAATAATGTGAAGGAAGAAAGAAATAGACTTTCAACAAAAGTAACAGAGAGAAAACCAAAAATGGCTTGAAATAGGAGAAAAGTGTGTAAAATCTATACCCAAAGGCTACCAAACAGAAATGGTTGGAAACGATAATAATCAGGCTCCCTTTTTCTCTCTCTGATTCTATCAGTGTATATTTGAAGTGCAAACTTCCGGTGAGGTTCCAACCAAAATGTCCAAAATCCGAGAGAGAGTCAGCCAGTCCTTTTTCTGTTGAAGAAAGTTGCCTTATATCGTGCCTCCCCTGAACAGTGACTTGGCATTGGAGAATGCAAAGGAGGTGACGTCTGACATGGGGCTGTGTGCAGCTAAATTTCATTAATGACGCTGACACATCTGCATGAGTATGGGCCTGACACCGTCCCATCACCTAAAAAAATGGTCAGAGGATGGGACAGGTGTATTTAAGGGACCAACTGTCAGCAACCATTCCCATTTTTGATCTGAAAGAGGGGGCACATGTCTGCTAATACTCTGTGTAGGAATTTCCGCCCTGATCAGGGATCGCCTGCAAATTGATTGTTAAAAGATTTCGAGTCTGAGATGATTCCTCTGAGAAGCTATTGGGGTCTCTGAGGAGGCAACTTATCTCAATTGATGCTGTTGGATGCCTGAGGCGTGCTGTAAATGACCATGCCATGCCTGAAAAGGAGCTTCAGTCTTCGTGGCGCCTGAGATGGTGAGAATCCTAAAGCGCCATTAATTCTCCTAGGATGCTGATTACTTGGAGCGAAACTCACTGGAGCCATAGAATACCTGAGAAGAGGGATTCCTAGGGCGGAATTTGCCCGGAGCCTTGTATTCCCTGAGTAGGGAGATACCTGGAGCGAGATGTATCTGAGACGAAGCTGTGTAGGATTACCCCTGGCCACCTGCATGTGCCTTGCTGACAAGGCATCCACGTGTCACCCCTATATTTTCCCCCAAACAGATGTATTTTTGGCAATGTATTTGCAGTTATCTATGTTTTAAGATGAGTAAAACATCCATGCGTGTATTGACCTGGTGGTAAAGTGCTGCCATCATGAACCAATGTTATAGGTTCATCTAAAGAACACAAAACACGACAATACTAGGAAAGGCACAACTGCAGATGTTTTTAAATTCAAACAATGGAAACATAAAATCTTCCCTTGCTGACTCCTATGCAATACCTCAACGGCAGTTCGTCCTCTTAAAACTCTTTCCTTGTCAATTCCCCATGTCAGGCATTCAGTATTACATCTTCCTTCTCTATCTGTGAAATATATGCTGGGATTACTTTGACCTATTTCAGTTACCCACTGTGGCAGTGGAACATAGACATCGTCGCCGACATTGCCTCCACATTCATGAAATGACATAACAACCTGAAACCATTAAATTTGTTTTTTAGTTTAATGGCTACAGAATTTGGTATAGAATTAGGAATACGATTGAAAAAAGCAACTCTCATCATAATAATGTTAATTTTTAAGTAGAAATCTAACTTCTTAATTATCCTCCACACATATAACATCTTTAATAGATATCAATCTTCTGTCATCCACCCAACCCGAGAACCTTGCTTTAGCTTACCATGGACAAACATCAAACCTTCACAGCTATATAAAGACATCAGATTGTTACTGATCCATCTTCCTTTCAACTCTACCAAGCTTCGTTATCATATCAGGTTTCTAAGAGGTTCATCATGCTGAAATTGGATTCATAGTTCATTCCTACCTATTTCAACTCAACTAAGCCTCAATACTAACAATATCAAATTGTCTACATGGTCTGCTAAATTCTCTATCTAGCTCTCTAGCAATACACTAACTTCCTTTCACTTTGCTAGATATACTTGTAAGAATAGGACTGAAGCCTCTCAGACTCGTTCCAATCCCTAGTTGATATGTCAACAGTGTCTGTAAATTCTTTGCTCCCACCCCTACTCCTTTAATTTCAGTAGCATCAGTATATTTCCCTTGACTTGTTTTTCCCATATGCCAGATTCATTAAGATTCCCATTGATGAACTCTTCCTAATCCTGTTATGCAATTTAAATTAGCCAACAGGAGAAAAACAATCTGCATTTGATTCCTAAATTTCTCATACTTAGATATTAGTTACTTGTGACATTCACTAAGAGTTTTGTATAATAAATATAAATATTAAAACAAACAGACTCGCTCATATTTGAGCAGAATCAGAGAATCATGTCCAAGCAACTAGAATGCTAATCATTTCTCTCAAACAACTCAACATTTGTGGGATCCACACCAGTCAGTAAATGTGCAAATAAATACAGCATTAATAATTTCAAGTATCGCTCTATCAACACAGAGAAGGTAAATGAAAAATTAACCTGTAATTTGAGCTTGAGTTCATGCACAACCTGAAAGAGCCTCTTGTAGCCACTCCAATTATATACCTGAGGAGTATGTGCCTCAACAATTCCCCACCAGCAATCAACCATAACACCATCAACATTAATAGACTTCAAAACTCGTAACTGATTCACCAAACTTTCTTGATCAACCAGCTCGCTGTTCATATTGATGACACCTAGCTGCCACTCCCCACAACATAAGTCATTCCTTGCAATCAGTAATGGTGAAGATAAAACACCAGAAGATGATTTCTTTTAATTTTTTAGCAAAAATATCTGGACAATGATTCCTTCCATGAGGCCTTACTAGGAAAAAGTTTAAGACCTCTCAATCACAATCAAGCCCGCATAAGGACAGAAAGTAGAATTTACTGATGCATGTAATAACAAATATGTAATATCAAATACGTATAAACTCACCGGTAGCATTACATAGACAGGAACATAAGGTGTGCCAGCAAAATCACGCTCTGCAATCTTTGGCACCGTGTGTAAAGCCTACCAAACAAAAAAGAAAAAGACTATTAAATGAAAATTGTGTGAGAATCATGTTTCAGTATTTTTAGGGCTATCAAATTCTCATAAACGTAAATGTTAATATTAGTTTCAACATTAACCAACTTTGTCTTACACTAGTTCATCATTCATATGTTTCTCTGTTTTCGTCTTTATATTCAATTCTTTCAATGTTCTTCTAGAGCAATTAAAAAATGTCATCATTTGGTATTACCCTCATCGTCTCCATTGGTAATTTCTCATGTTCTTCTCTCAATGCTCATAAAGTTGTCATATTTACAAGATTAATCGCCACTTTAGTACAGCCTCAGAGAATTGACGCCCCATTATAGACTCCTCTTTCTGTTTCATTCTTGCATAGTTAAGCTTAAACGAGTAATTCAAATTCATAAATGGCAAAAAACATCACAGTCAATTCACAAAAGAAATACAAAGCGTAAATAAGAAATTTTTAAAAAAAAATGAGAAAAGAGTAAACAATAAAATTACCTGTCTATCGTCATCAGCATCCAGCGAATCACCATCAACCGGATACCCTTCCGTTTTTTCTTCCCTCTCTCTCATTGTCGCCAAAATTCGAAAACCAGCACCCTTAAAACGAAACGAATTGTAATCTATTGGGCCCCGAAAGCATAAAGACACTCCACGAGAAGTGAAAAGCGCTTGCTTCTCTGTAAACGAAGAAGTAACACCCAGCGGCCACAAGATGTCGCAGAACCGAGTTGATGAAATCGCCATTTCGAAATTGAAATGCTGTGTCAGTTTGATTCAATGCAAAGTGAAAAAGATTTAAGGAAATTAATAACAAAATTTTTAAATTTGAAGAAAACTCTTCCAATTTCTATCAAAATTCATGCGATAATTTCTTTCCCGGAACCGCATCGTTATAAAAGCAAAAAGTGCAAGAAATAGATACGGATTTTTTCAATTGAAACGTAAACCGTTAAGGATCCATGGAAATTGCCAGTTTAAAATTCAAACCCTACGATTCAGTGGGTTAATGAAAAGATTAAAGGAAGTAAACAATTTATAACCCTATGGTTCAGTGGGCTAATGAAAAGATTAAAGGAAGTAAACAATTTATAACACAATTTGAAGTATGAGGAAAAACATTTAAAATTTCTGCCATGTGGTATTTGCTTTTTGCGGGAAACTTATCCGGCAAGTAAACCAATGGAAAGCAAAATGTGTAAGAAGTGGATTCGAATTTTCACATCTCTAAGGGTCCGACGAAACCAATATTTTGTAATTGAAACCCTAGAGGTACGTTCATTTGAGTGGAAAATGAAAGAGATTCAACTAAACCAAGTAAGAATTGGTTTCAATTTCTATCGAGATTCCATAAATAGGATCTTTCTCGGGAAAAGTTAACCAGTAAGTAGACCTAAAAATTACAAATAGTCAGAAGGAATTAGGATAAATCTGTGATTTTCCTGCCTTTTCTTGGAAATTGAGAATACATTTGAGGGGAGCGATAGTCTAGACTAGAGAATGGCGGGTAAAAGAATTTGTGAAGGTCGTTACGTGATCCGAAGTGGCACCATCCGTTGGGTCCTTTTTATAACTTTCACGACAGGAACTGAGCATTAGTTGTAATTTTTTTATTATAATTTTTATTATTTTATTGTGTTTTATAAATTAAATATTATTTAAAATTTATATGATTAAAAATAAACATTGCAATAACAGTTGAAAACCTTTTATCTAGGACTCTGTCTGTGTATCAATAACTTTAAATATAAAATAAAAAAATATTTAATAATATTAATTTTTAGTAAAAAGTACGGTAATTCTAAACCAAATCTAAATGTGATTAGATCAAACCAATTATAATAATTGGCATAACAAAATTAGATTTTTACGCATTGTATATAAAATTTGTGTGTCTATTACTATGCGAGAATAAGAGTTAGAAACCAATTCCAACAAATTCAATCCCTAAACTCGGCCCATGTGAAGGTGGATCATCCTCGCAGACTCCTTTTATCTTTTTTGGGGCCAGTTTTATGGACAACAAATAATGGGCTGTGTCATGGTAACTACATACTGCATAGTACACCAATTCAAAATTTTAAAAAAAGTGTACAACTTTTTACATTCTAAAAAATATTTTAAATATTTATAATTTAATAAAAAAATAATTCATCATTTAATTTACCATTAAAAAAAAAAAAGAGGGTTGTTATGATTATGAAACTTATTAATGAAAGTTATAAATTTATGTGTTTACATGTACTCTAAAATTTTTAAATTTTTTTATCGTACTCACATTTCTATCAAATAAAATATAAATTTTATTTTTTCTCACATTTTTTGTTGAATATTTGATTTTTTATTGTTTTAAAGTTTTCTCATAAATTAAAAAATAATTCAATTTAGTCATGATTTATTTTAAAATTAATATTAGAGATTTCAAATTATATTCTAATTTTTGAAACCTAAGTGACGTGATAGTTGAGTTAACAATAATATATTATTTTAATTATTAAAATTTATAAAGGTGAAGACTGAAAAGAGTTCTAAATTATTCAAATTTTCATCGGTCTTTAATTATTAAAGTAATATGACAGTATTAAATCATCTCAAACATCATTTAGAATCTAAAAATTAAGATACAATTTCGAAATTCTTAGCAATATTAAAGCGTACTTTAATTATTTTATTTAAAAATTAAAATTTATTTATAAAAAAAAGTTTTAAAAAGTATATTATTACCCAAATATTGAAGTTAAAAATTCTCATTGATTTTTGTTTGTAAGAGAATATATTTTAATTAAATAATATTAGATATATAAAAAATTTTATATAAATTAATATGTTCGTATGTTATTAATGCCAGCTATTTTATATTTGCACGTAAGTAGAAAAAATATTTAAATAAAAAGAAAAAGAAGAAATATGGTTATACAATGACATTATTATATCAATATGTATAAATAAAATTTACATAAGAATTTGTATTATATTATTATCGGTGTTATTTTTTAACAAATATGTTATTATGGTTTAAAATGTGAAGATTGTTATTTTTGATATTTTTTATAAAAATAAATATATATGAAAATGATTGTTTTTTCCTTAAAGATATAGAATGACTACTAACACCCCACAATTATTCTCATAAAAATAATTAGTAATATTATTTTTATTACTAATTAGAAATTAAAGTGAGTTGAATTATTCGTAAGTTATTAGGACCCAGTTGGATAGATATTTGAATTTAGTTTGATAATAATCAAGTTAAATTTAAATTAGAATAATTTGAGTAATTTTTTAAATAAAATTTGAATACAATAATATTTAAATTGTTATACTCACAAGTCTAATAGAATATCAATTATTTTATATATTTTTAAAAATAGTTATTAAATTTTTTAAATTTTATAATAATAATTTTAAAAAATAAGTATTTAAATTTGGTTGAATTGACTTTTAATATACCGAGTATCTCATTGAATCAAAATTAAATATAAAAAATATATACTCAATTGAATTTAAATTTTAATTTTTCAAATCAAATTAAATTCGAATAACTTATTATATCATTTCAACTGTACTCAATTACTACCTTATTACTAACAAAACTTATACTTATTTTATAAATACCCTTATTTATTTGAAAACTATGTGAGCATATATTTAAGAAAATTTTCTCGTTTGTTTCCCCCGTTCAACATCTAGATTTTGAGAATCAAAATTGTTAAAATATTTGAATAAAAGTGGAGAAGACGTTACATTAATTAGCCGGTCAGCAATGTTCATTGAACTATAAGATTTTCATAAAATAAGCCATCAATCATTAATTTTATTTATTTTTTTTTAAATTTTTTCGGTATCCCTTCAAATCTATATTTTTGCATATCATAACTTAAAGTATTGAGTTCAAGTATCATCAGCTAAAAAGTAGACGTAAATTTATGGGCATGTATAGGAAATAATCATAGGTCTTACGTTTTGAATTTGTATGAATCCAGCTATAATATTCAATGAACTTTCGCAATTAACAGCTATTTCAGTGTGGAAGATAACCGTGTCTGTGATAGAGACAAAGCTGGTAAAAGCTTTTAACTTCTTGGGGTGCAAAATTTTTTTTCCAGGAAAATGTGGTAAGGTTTGAATGTTGAATAGGATTAAATAATTGTCTTGTAATGTATTTTAATTAAGGACTTAATCGTAAATATGATAGCGGGGTTTTATGAGAAGGACCAGGGCTTGTAATAAAGCAAGACTGCAAGAGTGTCTGTAGCCTTGACAGGGTCCCAGGTCTCTGCCGACGCACCAGGACTTTAAGGACTGTAATGGTCCCCCACCCGGCCACCCCTGGTTTGTATTAATAAAAAATTTGTTCCGGTAGCATTTAACATTACTTGTCTCATTCCAATAAATAAGATCCCTTATTAATCTAATGATACCATAGCATTAATGAATATTTATACTACGTCGAAAGTGTTGATCGTTATTAGCAAAAATTCTGAAGAGCACAGTGGAAGCTTTAAATAAAGTGACAGAGTTTATTAATGGAGTTAGCCTTGTGCTAAATGTATTGCAGCATGTGGTCCTCGAATTTGGACATTTCCTATCATAAAGTCACGAGATTCTTTTATTTATTTGGTTATAATTAAAATAAAAAATTATAATTATAATAAAAATGTTTTCCGTTTTTTTGTAAAAGTTAAAATAACTACATCGTATATCTGCCATAACATAACTATATAGTTTACGGTTATACAACTATACATGATATACCAATGTCAGTTTCATGAGGTAAGCAACGGTAATTTGATAACTCGTTCTTTTTAACACAACAATTTTTAAGTGGAAAACTAGTAGTGCATCAGGTATACTATGTGACGTTACTAACTTGGTGTTTATTATTATTATTATTATAAAAAATATATAAATTTTTTTGAATTTAATGTATTATTATTAATTTTTAAATAAGGTTATAATTTTATTTATTTCTGTAAATTAAGTGGCCATTTCTCGTTAAAATGATTAAACTCGTTTTATAATATTGAATTTTAACCACTTGTGATGGTTATGCAAGTTAATGTTAGGGGATATTGTGCTCATTTTAATATTAAAATGCAAAAAACTTAAATATTTCCTTCATAAATAATTATAGAATAGTTTGTAAATACGTGGCAGCAATACAGTACGAACAACGGTCCAAGGACGAGGGGAAACTTACTAAATGTCAAATCTGCACAAATTTTAAGAATGTATTGTTTGTCAAATGTCAATTGACATCGACAACTGAAACTACGCTTCATGACACCTCACGTGATTTTAACTAATTAATTTTTTTAATAATTTAAGGTAATTATTTTTATTATTAGTTAAATAATCCAAAATTGTCACTGACGGCAAGAACAAATTGTCGTGTCAGTCACCGTCGTTCTGTAAATTCATGGGCGATATTATTTGAATTTTTATTAATTGTTTGTTATAATAATATATTATTATCCTTCACTGTTTGAATAATCATTCATGCACGACAAATTAAAATTTCATATACCAATGATATTTATACGGAATTTCGTAAGTATTAATATCCAAACGCATTAAATTAAAAATAATTTATTATACTCTTAACAATATTATTTAAGAAATTTTTTAGTTTACGACACTTCTATGTAAAACTTTGACATAAAATAAAACTTATCATAGGTCAATGCTTTTTTAAATTAAAGATTTATAATTTATAATTTTAATATAAATATTATTCAAATTAATTTAAAAATACTTTTTAATATTGATAAAAATTTTATTTATGTATCAAACACTCGAACTTGTGAATAAAAAAAATTTATTATAACTCTAAAAATACCATATAAAGAATGTTTTAATTTATTATGAATTGTTTTTATATAAAATTTTGATATAATATAATAAGGTCTATTATTAGTATTTATTGGTACGAAAACTTAAATTAAAAACTTATAATTTATTATTCTAATATAAATATTATATAAATTATTGGATAAAAAATTATTT
>JAVXUL010000001.1:14438693-14455734 GCA_035590515.1 Trichilia minutiflora
TTAATCGATTTTGATTGATTTTATTAATTTATAAAAATATTTTAAATATTTTATTATTTATATATTATTAAAAATTTGGTTTTTATATTTGGTTTTTATGTTTTGATTTTATATTTTAATTTTTTTTTTAAAAATAATTTTAATAACCACCTACTTACTGTAACTCTGTAAGGCTATATTTTTAAATTTCTTATTATATTCTGCCATCAGCTGATAATTGATATATAATATAATAGTGTCAGTTTCATGATTCATGACGTAAGTAATAGTAACATGATAACTCATCAACTGTCACCAATTTTTTGTTGACAAATGTCAGTTTCATGACAAAGCAATAGTAATGTGATCGCTCATTAGCTTCAACCAACGAAAAATTGGATCAATATTTATTATTATGAAAACATAGATAAAAAAATTATGAATTTAATACATTATTATTATTATTATTTTATAAGAGAGCATAATTTTATTTATTGCTATAAACTAAGTTATCAATTCTTGTTAAAATAATTAAACTGCTTTTATAATATTGAATTTTAATCAATGGTGATGATTGTGTAGCTTCATATGTTGGATGTTGTAAATATTTAATTATAAAGAGTTTTGTTAAATAGTATTTTTAGGATATTGATTAATAATTTTAGATTTATTATTTATAATAATTTTTATATTTAATATAATAATTAATAAATATTTATCATATATTAAAAATTATAATTTATCGTGTGTATATATAATAATAAATAATATTATTTAACAAAATCCAATTATAAATAGTACGTTATCGAATTATATAATAGTTTGTATGACACGTGCCAACAAGAAATTAAAAACGACGGTCTAAGCGAGGACTTAGTGTACATTGTAACTTGCACCGGGTATTTGGGATTGGGACGGTGGGCTACCTTGACCCATTAAATGTCAAAATCTGCACAAATTTTAAGTATGTAGTTGGTCAAATGTCAATTGTATCGATATTTGAAACTAGGCTTCGTTTCGATACCCCACATGCCAACTTGCAAATTTTAAAATAATTAAATATTATTTTAATATTTAATATTATAAATTTTTTATTAATAATTAAATAATCCAAATTCATCGCTGTTGGCGACGACAAATTGTCATGCGACTCATGCCCATGCGAAGTGTGCATAGTTTGATATACACTACTTTTATATTATATTTTTCTTTCAATTAATTAAGAAAAAGAACCCTTCATATGTATTCTCTTCCATTATATTTTTCATCTGCTTTGAGAAAAATTTTAATTTATAAAAATATAATAAAAATTTTAAAATTATAACAAAAAATTTATAAAAATTAAAATACCAATCAACATTATTAAATTTATATAAAATGGCAATAATTATTAACATAATTTTGTATTTTTAGTACAAAAAATAATAATATTATATTATTAATTGATAAAAATATATAAGTAATATAATTACTAATGACGTGAATTGTACAACGGTAAAAAATTATATCTCTAATTATAATATTATATTTTCTTTTTATATGTCATGAATTATTGTCTTTGTCTCAATAATTTTAAAATGTAATACATAAATAGAACAAAAATATTTTTTTCTTTATATGTGAAATAATACGAGATTTCATTTCAGTGTCTGAAACTATATACGTAAATAGAACGAAAATATAAATTTATAAATGAAAATTCAATTAAAAATAACTTTTTGAATCAACAATCAAGAGTTAAAAAAGTTAACTTGATTTACCTCGCCTAATTTTTAACCTTGCAATCTCCATTTTTTTCAGTTATACTTTTAAATTTTATTCCATTTTTCATAAATTAAGTATAATAATAAAATAATTAATAATTATAAATAATAAAATAGAGATTTTCAACTGATAATTATATGTAAAAGATAGAAAATATAGGGTACACTATAGTTAGGTCCCCCATTAACAAAAGCAAACAAATGAATTCAGTTGACTGATTAGAAGATAAAGACTGGAATAGCTTTAAAGTCAAGCGAGAAAAACAAAATTGTCAAAAGGAGGGGGAGACAGGAGTAGAGTTTTGCGGTACTAAACATATGCAGTGCTCTGCCTCTGCGTATAAAGATTGAGAAGTGGACCACATTCGTGGTAACGTATGTGTGGATATATAGATATATAGATATTATGTTTTAGTTAAATTTATAAATTAAAATAAAGAAATAATTAGAACCAAAAACCACCATGACCCCCACTTTTAATAAAAACTGACTGACCTAAATTATCACAAACCATCTTTACGAATAAATTAATAAATAATTATTTTTTAACTTTAATAAAAAATTTTAATAATTAATTAAACGAAATTGATCTATTAAAATAAAATTAAAATATTTCAAGTTTTTAAAAAAAAATTAAATTAAAAAATATAATAACTAATAATATAACTGTAATTCTAAAATACAATAATAGACAATCAAATAAAATTCAATCTACCAAATAATTTGATTATTAAAATGTAACATCCAATACTATTATATATACAGTAGATATTTTTTTTTCACTTAAATTGATGTATGAATTTTTATTTATTATAAATAAAATAATTATATTATTAAAATAAATAATATTTATTTGAGTTGTACAACTCTTTATATCAAACTCAAAACCTTTGTCAAGATGGCCGAGTTGGTTTAAGGCACCAGTTTTAGGTACTGGTTCGAGTGGGCGTGGTTATGATTAGTATTCTCAATTTATTTTTGTGTTTAGTATTATTATGAGTAATTTTTATATATGTATTTAGTAATTAAGAATAGGATCATATGATCTATGATTATAAAGAATTGATTTTTATTTCTATTCAAGGGTCATATGATCTACAATTATAAGAATATGTTGAATACAGAAAATTTTGAGTTAAAAAAATTCAAAATAAAAAATTCTAGATTTGAATCACTATAATATTTAATTAATATGTTAAAATAGAGGTCCCAGATTATTTCGATGCTTAATAACATTACGATGTATTAAGATGGAGGTCCCAATTTATTTCGATACTTAATATCATTATGAGTAATTTTTGTATATATACTTAATGATTAAAGATAGGATCATATAATTTACGATCATAAATTTTATAGGAGTGAGTGTTTATTTTTATATTTGATTGGAAGCTATAATAATAATTGAGTACAAAAAAGTTCTATTAAAAAAAAAAACAAAAGCAAAAAATATCTCTCTGGTAGATACGCAAAAAATATCAACTACAAAAGTGCGTTGTTTTCTTATTTCAATAAATTAAAAAAAAAAAATCGATCTCCAAAACGAGGAAAAAAACCTTGAAACTTTTTAACTTAAATAATGAGGGAAGATGACAGTTATTATTTAAGGGCAAATTATGATAAAAAGCTGAGAATATTGAGCAAATGTACAAACAATTAAAAAAACATTTATGTCCTGCATTTGCTTCGTCGTATAACAATGACCCACATTTTGAACATAGAGAAGGACCGATGCAAATTGCAGCTTTTAGCTTATCCTTTTTTCTCTCCTTTCATTACTAAAAAGAAAACCTTGCTACACCACTGCACTCTAATGGGGTACCAAAGCTTTCCAAAAGTTAGGATGAGTCATATGTAAATGTAATTGGTTAGAAGCAAAGTTTGTTGACAGAACATCACTTTTTTTTTTCTTTTCCTCTCACTTCTCACTCCAATGAGTCCGAAATCAAAGGATTTTCTGTTGACTAATGTGCTTATAAGTTGAATTTACTGATATTTGGGTTTCTCAATGGCTAATGCTGCTCAAAATCGGGAACGGGTGCCAGAAAACTTCAGAAAACAGCTTGCTGTGGCTGTTAGGAGTGTTCAGTGGAGCTATGCTATATTCTGGTCATTATCATCTACACAACAATGGTATTTAAAATCTTTGTTCCTTTTAAAGTATTTCATTTCTGCTTTTTAATAGTTTTTGCATTTAAGTTTGTTCTTTTTTCTCAACTTCTATATCTGGGTTTGTGCATTTTCGGGATTCTGCTGTTACTGAATGCCATCTTTCTTTAATCTTACGAAAGTAATTTTATGTGCATAATGTTAATTTTTCTTTGAGCTTTAAATCTGATTATTTATTAGTAAATTCTTGTTTCAGCTTTCAGGTGAAAATTGATGAAGCTGACATCTGGGCTGATTTATTGTTTTTGGTTCAATGTGCTAAATTATTATTTACTACCTGTATATTATTGTTGGATGCCACCATTTAAATCCTCATATTTTAACTTTATGGTGCCAAAATAACGTTGACCACCGCACAACCCAATATCTAGTGTGATATGTTGCTTCTTCATGAAAGTGAAGAAAACAATGGGTTGTTACTCAATTTACTTACCTTCAATTGATGTTGACAGTAATGGAATAACATTAATTCCCTTTGACAGATTTTTTTTTTTAGCAAACTTGAAATTCGGTTGTGAAATTTTTGTTTTATTGAAGTGATAATGGCCCCCGAAAAATTTTCCATTGTAATTAGCCAACACTTAATGGCCTAAAACTAGTATATATAAACGCTTTCCAATAACATTCTTTGTACTTATCTTGAGAAAATTTGGTCTTGTCAACCAACTCTTTAGGGTACTGGAGTGGGGTGATGGGTACTATAATGGAGACATCAAGATTAGGAAAGCAGTCCAAGCAGTGGAAACTAAAGCTGATAAAATAGGTTTACAAAGGAGTGAGCAACTAAGAGAACTTTATGAATCTCTGCTGGAAGGAGAAACTGAGCAGCCTAGCAAGAGGCCTTCAGCCGCATTGTCTCCTGAGGATCTAACAGATGCAGAGTGGTATTATTTGGTTTGCATGTCCTTTGTATTCAATTCTGGCAAAGGGTACTAATCTCTCTTCTGTTGATCAAAACTTCTATTTTTGCTCTCTTTTCTAATGTTTTTTGTATTCTTATTGTATGGGTACTTTGAATTTAATGTTATGATTGTTCATCTACCGCTTTGTTGCATAGCTTGCCAGGGCGAGCACTAGCAAATGGAGAAACAATCTGGTTATGCAATGCTCAACATGCAGATAGTAAGGTGTTCACTCGCTCTTTGTTGGCCAAGGTTGGTATTCCTCGACCAAGTTCTATATCAATTTATTTCCTGCAAAGAATACCTTATATTACGTCCAGAGAAAAATATTGACTTTCTTTGTCCGTTTGGGGCCTGTTTCCATGATTGGTTGTTGATCACGGCCGTAGAGTGCATCTATTCAGGTATGAGAGGCTGCCTTGAACCAATTAAATTATGTCCTAAAGTTTGGATAGATAAATTCAACACACATCCTAATTGATTTCAACCAGGAAATCAAAACACATAAAATGAAAGAATCTTATATCCAAAAAATGGAGGAGATTCTAATTGTATGTGTGTTACATTTATACCCTTCAAACTCTTCGCACTGTAACCTTTAAACTGACATCAATTTTCATATTGTCATTTGATTTTGTTTCTCAGACAGTCATATGTTTTCCTCATCTTGATGGTGTAATTGAACTTGGAGTTACTGAATTGGTAATTTCTTTTCCGAAATTAGATTCTCAAGTTTCACTTTATGATAGACATATGCATGCAGTGGTGTACTTAATCTGCCCATTAAGTAATTGTTTTTCTTCATATTGTCTGGGTTATATGAAGGTCCCGGAGGATCCTTGTCTGCTTCAACACATCAAGGCGTCCTTACTGGACTTCTCTAAGCCTGTTTGCTTTGAGAAATCTTCCTCTCCCTGTTATAATACAGATGATGATGCTGACCTGGTGGGTGCCAAGGTTAGCCATGAAATATTGGATACATTGGCTTCAAGTTCTCTGTATTCCTCCGGGCAAGAAATAAGATTTTATGGGGAGAGAGTTGATGAATTACATGGAAACATCAATGAAGAATTGCGCATGGATTCTCCCGATGAATGTTCAAAGGGCTGTGAGCCCATTCACCGGACTGGAGACTCCTTCATGCTAGATGGTATAAATGGTGGGGCTTCTCAAGTTCAGAGTTGGCATTTGACGGATGATGACCTCAACAATGATGTTCCAGATTCTATGAACTCTAGTGACTGTATATCTGAAGCTATGGTTCATCAAGCAAAGGCTCTTACTTCTTCCAAGGGCAAAAATATGAGCCACATTCATTTGAGAGAACTTCAAGAAGGCAATCACACTAAACTAAGTTCCCTGGATCTTGGAACAGATGACAACTCACACTATAAAAGGACACTTTCTGCTATTTTTGGAAGTTCAAATCGGTTTACTGAAAACACGCATTTTCTCAATTTTGAGTACAAATCCAGTCTTATGAGATGGGAGGAAGGAGGAATGGTTGATGCTCAAAGGCCAAGGACATGGCAGAACATATTAAAGAAGATTTTATTTACCATGCCTCTAATGTACGGTGGTTTCACTCATACATCCCAGAAAGAAATCTGCAAAAAAGAGTGCCTTTCAAAGTTTGGAATTGATGATTTATGCACAGGACACATTTCATGGGATAAGATAAGAGAGAATGAGAACTATATGGTCCTAAGGTCAATGGTTTCATCCATCAGTGAGGTGATTCAACTGTTTCCGTCGAAATATTTTGATAATTACCGTATGTGATATGCCATGTTTCCTTTAAGAAGTAAGCATGTGCTTTTCTGTTCCACATATACAAGTCTTTCTGACTAATTAACCAATGTATAATTTAGCAATATTTCTCAACTTTTCTCTTGGAAGTTAAATGTTTTGACTGTTAGGATATTCCTATCTGTAAAGTTGATCATGTTTTGCCAGGTTGATAAAGCCTCAATTCTCAATGACACAATTAAGTACTTGAAAAAGCTTGAGGCAAGAGTAGAGGTGTTGGAATCCTGCATGGACTCTGTTGATTTTGAGGCAAGGCAAAGGAAAAATTATCCAGAGATGGTGGAGCGGACATCTGATAACTACGACAGCAAAAAGATTGATAATGGCAAGAAACCTTGGACAAACAAGAGGAAGGCCTGCGACATTGAGGAAACTGATGCAGAAATTAATGTTGTTGATGTCAAGGATAGCCTTCCTGATGTGAAAGTCAGCATGAAAGATAAGGAAATTCTAATTGAGATGAGATGTCTATACAGGGAATATATATTGCTTGGTATCATGGATGCTATAAACAATCTGAATTTGGATACCTATTCTGTGATATCTTCAAAACTTGATGACGTTCTCACCTTGGCCATTAAGTGTCAGGTTAATAGCACCTAACATCAATTTTCCTTAAAAGTTGCCTCCAAACGCGCATCTTCTACTAATTGTACCCTTGGTTTCAGTTTCAAGGGGCAGCCACCTCACCTGCTGGGATGATTGAACAAGCTTTATGGAGGGTTGCTTGTAAGTGATGAGAAGGCAGGTCAAACAAACAAATAAGTCTGCACTTGTAGGATTTCCTAATTCTGTAGATTTAGCTTCCTAATGTTTTGTAATGCATGGTTGTAACGAGTAAACTTTGATCTACTCCCTCGCATACATTTCAATCATCTCTTCAAACTTGGTTAATGAGCTTCACTTATGACTTCTCGGTGTGAATGTAACCTATCTTCTATCAGCTCACGTTAGTATGCAATCTGAATAAAGCATTTTGCTTTTATGACGTAATTTTCAGATTTTGTTTTGAAGTGCTGATTAAAGTGAAAATAGATGTCTACACAGTACACTTGCACAAACCATTTGATAATTGGAATTACTTCATAAAACATGTGGTGAATTAAAAATCATAAAGTTTGAGGAGTATTTTATCTCCAATGGAGTCTGCCAAATTGACAAGTTCTCTAAGTACCAACTTCGTGCATTCATTATTAAACTTGCTCTCCATATCCCTCAAGCAATTAGAAAAGATTCACGTCCAAAAGCACCACCACAACCATTATATTAATTTCCATTAGCTCTTGTTACATCTCCGTACATAAATATTAGAACAGTATAATATACAAATAAACTAGTTGGGAGTTGAAATCCCAACTGTCCAGAGTTTGCCCCCATTAACTACCAGTAGGTCATAGCTCCTAAAACTCAAATAACGTCCACTCTAATCCCTCCATTATCTTAAACTCAAGAATATTCGAACAAACAACTTTAGTTACTAAAATGAAACAACACTGTGATCTTCACTTACGTTTAGAGTCTAATCCGAGCAAAATTTTTGACAGTGAATCCAACCTTTTCCCCTTCTCTCCATTCTCTCGGAATTCCAGGTAATCTAAGCACACAAACGGCTTGTAAAGTCTCATATTTTCTTCTCCTACCACTTCATCAGGTGCCAAAATCACTTTCTCATCTTCAAAACACAAAAAGAAAGCTAGAGAAAGGCGGTTTACTGGGAGCTGGGGGCTTTAAAACAACTAGATGTTCTGATGACCTGAATTTTGCATCGCTCCAAGCTTCCGACATATCTCCTATTTTAACCACAAGGGACCTTCACACGGTCTTATGTCAATCCACTTTCCTTCTTTTGATTTGACCTGCAGCCGACCAATTTGATCTTGGTATATTATAGCTCCACAGCTCATATCTGTAGGCATTCCAAGTCCTTCTACTTCATCTCCCAAAGTTTCTGGAGGTGAGTAGTTTATAATTCTGAAATATCCATGGCAATTTTTGAATTCAGATTCAGAATATTTCTTTAAACCGTCACCCAAGCTCATTAACAAGATCTTTACAATTTTCTTTGATAATTCTGTCATCTTGTCCCATATTCTTGCAATAGTTTACTGTCAGGGATGAAAATATTAAAAAAAATAAAAAAGAAAAATTGATAAGTTAAGAATAGTAAGAAAAATGCTAAAGGGGACAAACACCAATGGTGTATTACCTAAATTCAGAAGTACTCTGCTGGTCAAAGAGGAAATTTACAGAATTCTGCGCCGAAGCAAAGAAGTTTGGTCCAGAAACTCGGAGACTCAAAAAAAATGGAGAAGCTATGAAATGAGGAGTATAAGATTCTGTAGAAGATAAAGGACCAAGTTCAAGTTCGGTATCAGAACAGAAGGTGGATTGAAAAGCTGTTTTGAAAGCATGTAAAGCCTACTATAAGCTCTCTTGAGATTCCATGATTACTGATGAGGAAGAAACCCATCTCTTGCAGGCATCAGTGAGAGAGCAAAGAGAAGATGTAGCTAATGGCTGAGAAATGTCTAAAACTGAAAGGTGCACAGAAGTTTGAGATTCATATTGTTACATATGGATGCCCATTTGAATAAGATATGGAGAGAGAAGAAAAGTTCTACAAGTATTCAAAGCAGGAACAAAATATATACAAATTCATTCAAACAGCAACCATATACTCTATACTTCTTGATTAATTCAAAAATTTAATACATCCGCATAGAAAAATGACAAGTTATTAGGTGAGTCCATTTAGAAAGCTTGAGCATTTTATGAAATGAATGTCTGTCTTGAGCATTTAAAAGATGAAATTTGGCACTCAATGGGAAGCAAGTCAATGAAAGCAAGCTTGAATAATTAATTAATCAGCCAAATGGAGCAATGATAACCTGGTATGAAGTTACCCTAATCATATAAATTCCTTGTACTCTCTTACATATATATATATATATATATATATATATGCGTAATGCCAGAGCTTGGATTCTTGCAAAGAAAGTATACCCAGCATGTATGCTTGGTGTGTAAGCAAGTAAAGTTCAGAATTCTCTTGATTTATATTAAGTTGAACAAGACCAGAATGTTCTTGTTTCAGCACAAACTAAATCAATTAACACAAGTGAAAGCACCTCGAACAATGGCTACTGAATCTAATCCAGAGCTAAGAAGAGGTCACTAATTCCAATTTTAAAATATTCTATTTACTTTTGCATTTCACTTTTAAAACAAGTCATATCACTTATATAGTTAGTTACTCAATTTAAATTTAAAACTATCTCGCTTATTTATTACAAAAAATTTTAGGTGATATTGTTAAATTATGTCAAGAATGCTAATATGCCCAATGCGATAGTTATTTAATTAGAATGTATAACCCTAATTTACTTAATTGAAACAAATGTTTAGTAGTGATTACATATGAAGAGTAATTAAGTAAAATCCACTGTTCGATCCTATAGGCGCTTCAATAAAGACAATTGTATTGATTCGAATTTAGGATAATTGTTAAACACCCGTCACATCAAATCTTTACTATAAGGCCAATGAATTTTATTTTTTCTTCTCTAAGCTGTGGTAACGGGAATAAACATTCCCATGAAACGCTGGAATTTTTGAAAATACATTGCTTTTGCTTGCTTACTCCTCACTCCTCAGGACATAGTGACGATTATCCATTATACATGGATGACATATGTGGGAAATCCTTTCAAAGAGAGTGCTCCAATTTAGGGCTTGAGATTTTTTATGCTCGTTTTCAGCTTCCTGTTCACGATTTTATGGTAACAATATTGTATTTTCTTGTTATTTATTAATGTTTAATTGCTTTTGTTTCTCTTCAAAATATAACAAAAATGTTTATTGCTTTTCGGGCTTTTCTAATTTGGCGTGAACCCAGTAAAAAGTTTCTTTCTTTGTTTTTGTTTTTTTCTTAATTTTTTGGCATAAGTTGATTATGATATGTCTAATGTTTATGTTTTCAGCCGGAGACTAAATAATACAGTTTGATTGCTTAATCCACCTTTTCTTTTGTGATGTAATCGTTGATGTAATCCTTCGATTATTCTTGATACTACAATGGAGCATCATGAACATCAATTTGGAGTTTGGTTTGGAAAAAATTAGCCGTAAAACTAAAAGGTATTGGGTTGCAGTTCAAAGAATGGTTTTGAGTGGGCAAAGGCTGAATTAATTGACAAGTGCACTTTGTTAAATTGAATATTGGAGAGTTAATAGAAATGTTTCTTGTTTTTATATTCTAATCATGTTGAGGGAATTTTATGGAAATTATTTGATGAAATCTCCAAAACGATGTGATTTTGATGTGTAAAGTTGGGTGACATTGAATTGTTTTAGCATTTTGCCCACTTGCTGAAGCACAGAAAGTTTTTCTATTTGATCATTTGGTCATATATAGGAACATCAGCAATTTGTTATTTCTTTATTCTGATTCATTTGAAGCTAACTTTCTGGATTTGATCAATTGGTCACAGAAATACCAGCCTATTATGTCATTCCTCATTGTGGAATTCAAGAACATAGAACCCAAGTATCATCAGGTTTCGATGCTTTCAATTCTATTATGTTGATGGTTTGAACAGCTAAAGGTAGTAGTACATTGGAGTTTCCTAATGACCAAGTTATTTGATGCCATCCACCTGTTGTTAGCCTTGTTGGTTGGGATGAGTTTTGGATTGTGTGATTAGGTGTACGGTCTGGGGTTTGATTCCTGAAATGCGCTGTAATTTAAGAGGGGGGTCGCAACGGTGAGATACTTTGCTAACCCTCCCCCAGAATTAATCAAGGTCTGCGTAAGCTGGTTCGGACACCTGAGTTACAAAAAAAAAAAATTCTGTAATCCGTTAAAGATGAAAGAACATGATGTAACGAGAAATTCATATTTGAATTCCCACTAGCTGATTGGAAAACCTTGGCACATATCAAATTCATATTTCACAGTAATGTTGTACATATCATATAATGTTTCAACGAGGCCAGTTACATGTTTTAAATGGATTATTTTTATAACATATAGCGAACAAATTTTTTTCAATATTTAATATTACTATCGTACTTAATTATTCAATAATTAATAGTATTTATTTTTTAAAAATGTTATATGGATTTAAATATATAAAGTTGAATGATTCTAAATAATATATTTATTTTGAATTTTTCATATTTAGTATAAATTTCTAAAAACTAGAATTTGTACATTTCGATATTTTTATAAATAACTATATATGAAAAAATAAATATATTTTACACAAATATTTTAAATATATAATTAAATAGACTTATTCATATTTCACACTTCAGCGATTTTATTGATATTTAATTATTAAATTTTTAATATTAAATTGAAAAATAAACACTTTGAACTCTTAGCCATTTTATATCGGTGCATCATAAATTTCCATTATCCTACTTAATATAGCATTTATTTTATATATTATACATATTTTTAATCGGGTTCCTCAATATTCAACATATGGTATTAATACAAATAAATAAGTAAATATATTATTTCCTTTATCGTATATTAATTTAGGTTGAGAATTAACAATGACTAAAACAAATAAATAAGTAAATGAAGTCAATAAATACAGTAAGATTTTGCATATTATTAAGGTTATTTTAATTTTTTAAAATAATTAAATATAATTATTTTTTAAATTATTTATTTATTTTTAATTGAATGAGAATGTTAACACACTTTTTGCTAAATATATGAAGTAATTTTTTTTTCACTTTTTTGGAAAGATAGAAAAAGTTTGAATTATTTTATTTTATTTTATTTTTTAAAAGAATTATCCGTAATTTCTTTATTTACATCATTATTTATATAAAATTTATCACCTTTTTTTATTATAAAAATTAATTTCTTTAAGATCATTATAATTTGGCTTCTTTATAATGCAAGAGTTGGCTTCACTCTAATCCCTCATAAATTCTCTCTCCTTTACATTCATAAATCAAGATATACAGTCAAAGAACTTGGTTACAATTGATTCATGCATAAATTTTAAAATATTTTATATAAAGATTAAAACGTCTAATGCAAAATTTAAAATTAATATAAAATTTTTAAAATTAAAATATATACAAATAATCTAAAATATTTTACAAAAAATAAAATAAAATTGAAGTGATAATATATCAATATATTATAATTTTTCCCTAAATTAAATTATTATTCTTACATTTTGTGATAAATCTTTCACCTTCAATTTCTCTGTCTATATTTTTTTAAAAATTTATTTATTATTAAAATATCGTGGCTTTGTAGCCACAATTATTATAAAATAAAAATATTAAATGCTAAATATTAATGAAAAATAAAATTTTTTATTAAAATTAATATTATTATTATTGGAATTCATTGACACCGTCATGAGACCGGTGGTTGCATGCAAGGACGTCCAAAAACCAAAGGCAGAAGGTAGAACTAAGGCTTCCATGGTTTCTCTAAGTTTCTCTCTCTAGAAACTTAAGCCTCCCACCATAATTTCTTCATGCATTTACTATGCATTCTATGATACTTTCTTCTTCATAATTTTTTTCCTTTACTTGTCTATTTATAGACATATATTATGGACGAAATAATATAATTATTCATTGAATAATTGTAACATTCCACTAATTGTGTCTTTCATCATTAGCCATGTCCTTTTACCAAAGGACATAACTCTGTATCTGGCCATTACTTTAATCACATGTTTCTAACAACTCCTACTTGATCAAAGTGATCAGGTTTACTTCCGATGATTGCAAATCCTGTGCGCACAACCAATCATCATTACCATACCATAACTAAACCACAAAAATTATAGTATAACATTTTACATCCGTAAAATGGCGCCATAACCGAAATTAAGAAAATACCGTTCGTACTTAATTTTCAAGGCGACTTACACACACTAAGCGCCCGGTGTTACATAAATTCATCATGATGTTTCTATACGAACTTTCACATCCAAGATGATTTATTGTAACCCTTGTTAACCTCGCTATAGTGTCCTCTATCTTTTATCCGACTAATATAATTAAATCAGATAGAGTTGTATCATTGTTTTATCAAGCGTCCCCGATACTTAACAAATGATAACTTTCCGCATGTAACTACACACCTAGATGATTCTCAAACCTATAGTAGTTACATGCTCTCTGAACTTCTTCAGAGACAATCCTTTGGTCATATGATCAGCTACCATCTCTTCCGAGGGAATATAGTCGACTTTAATTTCACCTCTCTTCATTATGTCCAAAATATAGTGATAACTTATATTAATGTGTTTTCCTTTGGAGCTATTTCCTCCACTTTTAATTACATAGATGGCAGACTTATTATTATAAAATATAGCTACAGGTTCACTTGCTAAATCTATTTCTAGATTATCAATAAACCTTTTTATCTATACAATTGTGCTAACTGCTGTACTACAAGATATATATTCTGCTTCCATGGTGGATTTGACAACACAACCTTGTTTCTTGCTTAACTAAGAAGCTGTTGTCCTATCATATAAAAACACATGGCTATTTATTGATTTTCGATCATCCAGGTCTCCTGCAAAATTTGCATCACAATATCTAACAAGTTTTAAATTATGCAAACCAAAACAGAGTTTCATACTTTTGGTTTCTTTTAGATACCTGATGATCCTTTTGACTGCTTGTCAATGTTCTCTTCTTGGATTTGATTGATATCTACTTACTACTCCCAGTGCATGTGCTATATCTGATTTTGTACTAGTCATTGCATACATTAGACTACTAATGGCTTGAGCATAAAGTTCTCTTTGTATTTCTTTTAGTTCGATTATATTTTGAGGACAAGAATCCTTGTTCAAAATAGTTGACTTACATGTGGATGTACTTACTGGTTTACAACTCTCCATATTAAACCGTTTAAATATTTTCTCTAGATAACTTTCTTGATCTAGATATAACATCTTAGATTTTCTATCTCTGGTAATTTTAATTCCCAGAATATAAGATGCTTCACCCATATCTTTCATGTCGAATTTGGTACTCAGATATGACTTTGTTTCATTAATCATATCGATGCTATTACTATCTAACAAAATATCATCCACATACAATGAGAGTATAGATATTTTATCCTGGTATTTTCAACTATATACACAGTCATCCAATAGTTTCATTTTGTAACCCAAATCCAAGATTGCCTGATGGAATTTTAAATACCACTGTTTAGACGATTGCTTAAATTCATATAAAGACTTCTTCAATTTATAGTCTTTATCTTCATTTTTTTTAACCAAAAATCTTTCTGGTTGTGACATATAAATATCTTCCTATAATTCACCATTTAAAAATGCAGTTTTCACATCCAATTGATGTAATTCAAGATCCCATCTTGCAACAATTACCATAATAATTTGAATAGATGTGAATTTAGCAACTGGTGAATAAGTATCGACAAAATCTATACCAGGCTTTTGAGTATAGCCTTTAACTATCAATCTAGCCTTATATCTATCTATACTTCCGTCAACCTTTAACTTTTTCTTTAATACCCATTTACAACCAATGGACTTTCTTTCCTTTGGTAAATCAATTAATTTCTACACTTTATTCTTTTTAATAGATTCCAACTCATCTTCTATGGCTACTAGCCATTCTTTAAAATCAATCTGTTTCATAGCATCACTATGTGTTTTGGGATGATCACTTAGTTGATTTTTTTCATCAATGGTTAAAATATAATGATCTTTCAACCATTAAAAAGGTTTTTGTTTTCTTTTTCTCTCACTGTCTTACATATTTTTACTAAAATGTATGGAAATACTGGGATCACCAGTTTTTTTATTACTAGTAAGTTATGATGAAGTGATCAGGGTATAATTTTCATCAAGAAGTTCAAGACCAGAGATTACGGTATCTGTGGTTTTCATAAACACAATATCTTTACTTTCTATAAGATCCCTTTTAGGATGGTAAAATCGATAACCAATCTCATTTTCAACATAATTAATAAATTTGCATTCCTATATTCTAGTACTAATCTTATCCCTTAAAGGCTTAGGAATAAAAACATGGGCTTTACATCCCCAAACTTTTAGTTTTGTTAAACCAGGTTTGGTTCCCATCAATAACTCATATGAAGTTAACAATTTAGCTTTTGTGTGAACTCTATTTATGATATATACTGTTGTAGATAATGCTTCTCCCTAAAAATATAAAGATATTTCTGAATAAGACATCATCGATCTTATCATATCTAATAAAGTTTGATTTTTTTTTTCTGCTATACTATTTTGTTGTGGACTATAAGGCATTGTATATATATGCCTTATACCACTATCTTTGCAAAAATTATCAAAAGCTTCATATTCACCAACTCGATCACTGTTTAAAGCTTTGATCAATCGACCCAATTGAGTTTTCACTTCCCTTTTATATTCTTTGAATTTTTCCAAAGTTTCTTATTTATACTTTAGAAAATATATACATCCATATGTAGAATAATCATCAATAAAAGTGATGAAATATTCCATACCTTTATGTATTTTTGTTCTTATAGGTCTACATAAATCTGAATGTACTACTTCAAGTAAATCTGAGGATTTTCAATGATTCGAGAAAGTTTTTTTTGTCATTTTTCATTTAACACATGATTCACACATATCAAAGTTATCCACATTTACTTGGAGAAGCATTTGATTCACACATATCAAAGTTATCCACATTTACTTGGAGAAGCATTCCTTTTTGACATATTCTTAGAATTTTATTTATATTTATATTACCTAATCTTAAATGGCAAAGTAAATATCATTAGCGTTTAACACATAGATATAATCAGAAGAAGAAGTTTTATTCATTGTAGAACCAACTAAGTACATGTCATCAATTCTTTTATCCTTTAATAGTACTAGACCATTTTTTCCTATCGTCACACCCTGACTTTAATATAATCTCAAAACCCTTTTTCTCTAAGACAGATACTGATATCAGATTTCTTCTTAGATATAGAGCATACAACACATCTTTTAAAATAATGGTGGTGTCTATAGATGGGATTTTACAATCTCCTATTCCTTGAACATCAACATAGGTATTATTACCCATGTATAATCGATGTTCCCCGAGTGCATTTTCTTCAAAAGTCACAAATTGACTTTTGTCATTATTTATATGTCTTGTAACATCCGAATTCATCCATAATTGATCTTGTGATTCAGCAATGAGTGCCTCTGAAATCGTCAAAATAATCTCTTTTTTTTTGTTTTATTCTTTCATTTAGGATACTGAGCCTTGAAATGTCTAGTATCCTGTTAGTGTATATGCCTTAGAAATCATTTGTGTTGTCGATTTCAGGGCTTTTGATCTTGTATAAACTTTATATTTATTAATAAAAGAAATTATTCTTTATTTATATACATTAGCTGCTTC
>JAVXUL010000001.1:14462103-14492045 GCA_035590515.1 Trichilia minutiflora
GAAGTGTTGCTCGAAGTGCATTGCTGTGGTGATGTTTCCTTGCTTGTGAAGGTTGCTGGGCAAGTCAGAAAACTACAAAAGTTTTGATGAATATTCCAATGAGCAGGTCAAAATTTTAATTTGGTCAAATCCTCTTTATTTATAAGGCCAAATATAGACAACAGACAGGCCAAATGAAAGTACTTTTAATTTGCAACTGGTGTCTATTCATGAGAAATACTTTGGAATGCCATCAATGGTAGATAGGAAAAAGAATTAAGTTTTTCAATTATCTGAAACCACGGGCACCAAGTAAAGTGAGAAGTTGACAACATAGGTTTTTTCAGGTGGCGGGAAAGAAGTGTCGATAAAAGTAGTGGCCGGCACAGGCCATCACCGACGTACACAATGAGTATATTCAAGATGCTGTGGGGCCTTTATGATGATATACAAAAAGTCCTGGCGAAGCTCTTTGTGATAAAATCAATCAAGCCTTGCTAGCTAAGTTCTTTAATGGCCAGTGTCCTTAAAGCTCGTTATTTCAAAGACAGTGACTTTTTAGATGCTCAATTGGATACTGTTCCTCCTTTATTTGGCACAGCTTATTATGAGGAAAGGAGGTTTTGCGGCAGGGTTTCAGATGGAGAATAGTTAAGGGTGACAAAGCATTGATTTATGGTAGCAACTGGATTCCAAGACCGGTTTTGTTTAGACCATTTTGCCCTCCTTACCTTCCACCGGCTAATAGAGTTGCTGATTTGATAGGTGAAGGAAATAGGTGGAATGAAGATTTCATCAGGCAGAAGTTTATAGAAGGTGATGCTGACGCGATTCTGAGTATCCCTCTTCCTACGGTAGCAGTCAAAGACCAGTTAAAAGAAGCAAGGGGAATAAACAGTTTAAAGTGGTTACAGGATTGCCCGGCAAAATAAATTTTCGAAAATTTAGAGCAGCTCCAGGAGTTCTGAAAGACAATGGAAATCTGATCCATGGGCATTCCAAGGAACGTCAGGAGACCAGGAAAATTTGGGAACTTAACTCCTTTTGGAAGGTTCTCATTCTAGCAGAAGAAGTGATTTGGAGGACGTTGGTCAAAGGCTTGCAGTGGTCCTCCATAAAGAAGAGTTTGAGCTACTAGTATGCTAGACACAAAATAATTTTTAAAATAAAACAAGAACTACTAATCACAATAATTGCAAAGGCAGAAGCTTTTCTTGATTCTTACGGGACTTTTCGAGCAAGGAATGATGTAATGGACGGGGACCAACTGTTGGAGAGATTAACCAACTGGCAACTGCCGCGTGAGAATTGGTTCAAGATGAATACCAATACCTCAATCAACAAAGATTTGAGAAGGGCAGGCCTGGGGATAGTTATCAAAGACTCAACAACAAATTTGGTGGCTGCGGTTGTGCGAAGTATCGGTTTCAATAGAGATGTGGACTGTGCTGAGACGGAAGCAATTAGGTTTGATGTCCAGAAGACTTTCGAAGCAGGTTTGACTGCTTTAATCATTGAGTGCTGTGAGATTGATCCAAGCAAAGGGAGTAGGACAGAGATCTTTTAGATTGTTCATTATATTCCAAGAAACTGCAATTCAGCAGCACATAATGTAGCTAAGCTGGCGTTGAATTACCCAGATTCTGTTTTTTGGAAGGATAACTTCCCTTCCGATGTTGTTTGTTCCTGTAAGTTCTGTTGCTCATCAGAATTTCTTCCTTCAGAAAATTTTTTAAAAAAAATTAATGATGTGGGAGTGAGTTATAGAACTGAGAACCTATAATATCCCATAGAGAAAATTCAAATTTGAACACTTGGCTATTAGTTATTTAATTTACATGCCAACGTCCCGTGTCCTTTCCAAACATATGTATGGTACTATAATCTTCATCATCAACCGATGTTCCCAAGTCCATTAATAGAATGTAAGTACTTGTTTCGTAAATTTAATGTTATCTGGATTCGATGGGCTTAGCTTTTGTATAACATGTTGTTTTAGATTTTAGGGATGGGCTTAGCTTTTGTATAACATATTGATTTAGATTTTAGGGTAGATGCGCTCAATTATTGGTCATTATTGTGGAGCAACGACAAACGGGAATGTTAAAGTGGCAAAATATCTTTTTGATGGCTACGAAAAATGGACTTCCTGTTATCCTCAGTAATATTGGATGATGTGCCAGCCATTGGCTGGTTTTAATAGAGGTTTGTTTGGGTGAGACAGAGAGAATCAAGAAAAGGTTTGTTTGGGTGAGATAGAGAGAATCAAAACTAAGGAGAATTGCAGTATTTTAGGTTTTTCATTTTTGAAACTTTGCAAGCGCGGTCTTTACTTTTTTGAGGCAAGTAAGAATAATTTAGAGGTCTTGAATTGTCAAAAAATGGTCAAGACCGTTTAGTGTTAATCAAGGGTCCAGTGAGCGTAATTTCTTCCTCCAGAATAATTCTTGCACATTTGACTGTGGCTGGCGACTGGTAATCGAAAATTGACCCTTGATGATTGGATCTAGTAGCCAAGGCCCAAGGAGACGAGGAACATGATGGCGATGATGGCTCGAACAAGAAAGCGTTGAATGGTGTGAAAACAAACCTGGCGTCAGTGGTGGGAAAACGAACCGGACAAAGGCGGTTGGAATTAAAAGGGTCGATGTTATTTGTGTAACAAATTGGTGATTTAGGTGTTTGGTTTGATAGGGGTGATGTGCGCGGGGTTTGGTCAGGTGAAAGATTTCGTCAGCGTTTTGGTGAGTTTACTTTGCTGTTGCAATTGCTTTTAGGTTGGCAGTGGTGTTACATAGGGATTTGCTGGCCGACGAAGGATTCTAGTGGTGGAGATAGTTAGGGTCATGTACGTGCGTTCTGAATTTTACTGGAATTTCCTTGCAAATCAGATTTCAACTAGAATTCGAATTTGGGTGTTTTTTTTGCTTGCACTGGAATTCTGTTGTATTTTGAATTTCTTCTGGAATCGAGATTTGAATGATTTTTTTTTTCTTTCTATTCTTTGCGGTTTGCTTTTGGGTTCTCGGTTTTGAAGAAATTACGCTCGCTGAACCCTTGTTGAATGCAATAATTGGTCTTGATCAACCGTTTTTTACAATTTAGAGCCCCAAATTCATAAAATATCTAAATGATCTTTATTTACTCAAAAAAAAAAAAAATTAATATAATATATTTAAATTAAGAGTAGATATTTACATATTGAATTGAATTAAAATTTTAATCAACCTAAATATTATGAATTATATTAAAATAATTTAATACAATTCTTAAGTATATCACAATATAATCTAATTCAATCCAATTAAATGGTTTGGATTAGATTGATTTTGTAGATTAAATTTTTGATTTAAAATTTAATTTTAAATATACAAATTATTTGAATTGGATTTGGTTTAGTATTAAATATATATTAGAAGATACTAAATAATATTATTATATAATTTAAAATTTAAAATAAATAATACAAGGGAGCCATATAATAAGTAAATAAATCTATTTTGAAGTGAAGTAAAATAATAAATAAATTAATTAGATAAATAATAAATAACATTATAATTTTTACATATTTCTAAAAAAATATTTTTACTAAAAATTTTATGTTAAAAGAGATAATATAGAAAATAAATTAAAATAAAAATTTATTTTTAAAAAATATGATCCTAAAATAAATGAAGAGATAATCCGTAATATAAATAAATTTATAATATATCTAATATTTTTTCAAAAAATAATTATATTAGTTTTAACTATTAAACTTTTCTTTTTATAATCATTATTTAGTAATTTCTTATTATTTTTCATATATTTTAGTTAAAAAAATCAATTGAAAATAGAATAAAAAAATAAAACTAACTTGAAAAAATAATATTTGTTTATATTTATATAAAAATAATTTATAATATTCAAATTGATTATATTTGATATAGATAAATAAATTTAATTTAATCCGTAGTCTAATTTATGAATTATAGATTATAAAATTTTAATTCATAAGATAATTTATGAATTTTTTAAATTAATTTAAATAACATAAATTAACAAATTTGATCAATTCGAATTGAATCCATTAAAATTTGTTCACCTCTAATTTAAATTATAATTTAAAAAACCACTTATATATTATTTAGTGTAAAGTTTAGAAAACCGCAAATGTCTAGTACTTCGGTTTTAAACTTCATATGTCCCAAAATTTAGAGATGTGTGCAAATAAAAGAATAATGAAAATTTTTAAACATCATTTTTAGTCCCTATTCAACAAACGCTTTTTACATCAGTAAGAGTTATTTATTTAAAAACTTTCACAAACTAAACCAACCAAAAATCACTTAGAGGAATAAAATATTTTATTATTAAATTTAAGAGAAAATATATATGATTTAAATCGATTTAGATAAAATTTTAGTATTATTTATATATTATAGTTTGGAAATAAATTAATCTAATTTAATTTATTAAAGTATTATAAACTAATTAAATTCAAACTGTAAAGTACGGTTTAAATCAATTTGGATTCTCGATTTAAATTATATTATAAAATTAAAAATATAATAATTAATTATTATCAATTCTATAATCTCTCGATAATATTTAAGAGTAAATTTCGTGAATAATTTTTTTTTAACTTTTATATGAATAATATTTTTTATTAATTATTATTATATGAAAGAAATGAAGGCAAACCATATATAATTTGAGATGATAAATAAATAATAATAATAATTTTATAAGATAATATTAAGCGATTTGATGTATAATTTTACGATTCAAAATTGATTCAATTCACAATTCAAACCACGAATAACGATTTAAAAAATATCAATTCATAAATTAATACACAAATTTTTAAACTGATCCAAACCATTAATTTTAGTAATTTAAATTGGTTTAGATTAGATCGATTTGAAAATATTCACCCCTACTAAAATCCAAAAAATAAAAGGTTTATATATCCAATATATCTTTATGATAATTTTTAAAAAATATTTTAATTACAAATTCAATAGATTTTATCTAAGGGTGACAATTTAAATTACGACACGATTATTCGATACGAATTTGATATAATTAAACGGATTCGGATTTGAAAATTTTGACATGAATAATAATTGAATCGTATTTGTGTCACACGATTAATAATCGTGTCGGATTCGAATTTAACCTTTTGAATTCGTTTATTCATTTAAAACACGATTAAAACACAATTAATTAAATAAATAATTGTATTTAAATAAATAATTATATCTAAATGAATAATTATTTAAGATAGTAATTTTATTTATATACATTTGATACTTATTTTATATTAAATAAATAATTGATTAAGTAAGTTAAATTTTATATTGATTAATTAAATGAATTGAATAGATCAGATCGAGCTAATGATCCAATCATATTGTGATATATCACCTATTCAAAAAATAAATAACACGTTTAATAAATAGATGACACGATTAATAAATGGATTTCGGATAATCACAAAAAATACTATAAATTCATTAACACGACACAAATATGATACGTTTATTCGAATTGACACCCTTAATTTTATCTTCTTAGTACAACCTTCATTGTATTTTATATCTTACATCAAATTTTGATTTTTCTTAATTTTTTACTTATAAAATATTTAAAATATTTTATATGAAAATTAAAATTTGTAAAATTGAAACATATACAAATATTTTTAAATATTTTTAAAAAATTAAGTAAAATTAATGAATAATATATCGATAAATTATAATTGTTCTCTTAATTGATTTATTATTCTTAAATTTTATGATAAAAATTCTTTCTTTAAAATTTTATTTGGTATTGAAATATCTCCATAATTACTATAAAATAAAGTATTAAATGTTAAATATTAATAAAAAATTCTTAAAATTATTATTATTAAATACGTTTTCAACTTTATTATTTATTTATTAAAAAAATAGCAGAATCTCAAATGCAATCTTATTTGTTGTGTTGTATCCAAGAGTCAAGAGGTTCATGCATTTGTTCACAAAACAAATCTTTGACAAGCTTTTTTATCATAGTTTTTAGAGAATTATTTGACTTATAATTTAATTTTTTAATCCACAATTTCAATATTTTTGTCCCATTCACAAGTCCATCAAAGCCGAAGGAAGAGCGAACCAGAGAAATGGAAAGCACGTCTATCTCACGACCTTTCCCCTTTAAAAATATTAATTAATTTCATTTATTCATTCCCTCATTAATCAATAGACACAATATATATATATATATACACACACACCTGTGTTTTCTAAGCTAACTTCCGACCAAAACTGACTTACTACACCAACCAAGACATGCGAACCTCGATGTCCACCAAAACCAAACTGAAACCGGTTCGTTGTTTTAAAATTAACACTATTCAAATTTATATGGAAGTGACATTTATGTTTTTTTTGCTCCATATTATTTTTAAGGAACAAGGGATTAATTACTGTTGAAATGAGGAAAGGGGCACCACGGGCACTATTCTTGGCCTACTTCCAAACTGTCCAATTGACTTTAATTTCTTAACAAATTATTTGATCAATGATTAATTCTTGTCTAGATTAAAATATTTATCACGTATTCAGAAATCATATATATGAATATGATATAATTCCACAAACCCATTAATCTTTCATTGCCAGCTAAGTTGTACTCTGCATGTTCTCTCAAATTATTCATTCAATCCAATACAACGAAGCCATTCCGGCATTCCTTTCCTTCATCCATTATTTGAAATTAAACACTGCAATATTTGCAACTGGTTCTCTCTTGTTTGATCAGATCACAAAGGCTGTGCAATCATACGGTTGATATATCTCCGCTTTCATGGTCATGCCGATTTGGCAAAAGAGGGTATTTCTTTTGTAAAGGTTACAGGAGAGTAAAGAGAATTAGGAGGGAATTGTTTTAGAGTGTTCAGCTTCTTGTTTTGTTTGCTTCAAACCAACGTTCAAATTCAAACTCCATTCCACTAAAGGTAACCTAAAAAAAAGAATGTATGACCGTTGCTTTTTATCAACCGTTGGCTTTACATTTTCAAATTTCAGTTTGCTTGTCTTCAAGAATTTGCTTTATACGTTATACTTTGCTGCATATTCAGTGAATTATTGGCATATGCCAGTCCCAAAAGGACCTGTGAATGATGTCTGTGGCTTTTTTTTTTTTTTTTTCAAATATTAGCCTTTGAGAGGGCCTTCCTATTTCTTTATTTATTTTATCTAGTCTAAAACTCAGCAATATGTGCCAATTCCCTCCAATTCTGTTTGTTTGATAATGATCAAATTTATATCCCACCAGCCAATTTCTTTGACAATTTCATGATTATCTGCAGAAACCTCAAATGGGCAATTCATCAAATTCTGATGAAACTTATGATCTGGGTTATCAGCCTTCACCTTCTTCTATAGATCAAAATGATCAGTCAACGACAGTAACCCCACTTTACTCAACGATGAGTACTGAATCTCTTATATACCGCCGGACTTGGTCTGAGACCTCAGCCATTTCAGACCCCATTGACGATAACAGCAGTGGTAGTGAACCTTCTCCTTCAAACTGGCCAGTTTCCAAATCAGGACAGGTTGCTCATAGTCGATTAGGAATAAAGCAGCAAACGAATTCTGTGGACAATAATCTTGATGAACAAGAATCCGTGGAATTAGGTGGGTTTCTCTCCCTCTTTTACTTTGCATTTTTTCAAATCCTTTCTGAAAGCAAAAGAAATTTGCTAAAGTATTAGGATAACAATTATTAGCAGAGCTGGAGATGATGAGAGAAAGATTTGCAAAGCTGTTGCTAGGAGAAGATATGTCTGGAAGCGGCAAAGGTGTCTGCACAGCGGTTACAATCTCAAATGCCATAACCAATCTCTATGGTAATATATATCAGTAAAAGTTTCCATACCTATCCTTTAAATCTGATTGCTCCTTCATTTTCAATCTCATTCATCACTTCTGTTCACCTCCTGCAGCTACAGTATTTGGCCAAAATTTGAGGTTAGCTCCTCTAAAACCCGAAAAGAAGGCAATGTGGAGGAGAGAAATGGATTGTCTACTCTCCGTGTGTGATTACATAGTTGAGTTTATGCCCGAGTCACAGAATTTGCGAGATGGAACAGAGGTTGAGGTGCAGTCTTGAAATCCAAGGCCAAAATTTGTATCAGGATTTGATATATCAACCTGTTTTTAACATGATATTGTGCTGTTTGTTTCAGATAATGACAAGCAGACCAAGGGTAGACATTTACATTAATCTTCCTGCTCTGCGAAAGCTGGATACATTGCTCATAGTAGGACACAGATCATATTCTAGTCTTGACTGAGTAAAATTGCTTTAACTCAGACAGTAGCTAATAAGAAAATGGATTTTCTTTGTCAGGATATATTGGACAGTTTCCAGGACACAGAATTCTGGTATGCAGAACAAGGAAGCATGTCGTCTAATTCAACTCGGTCAGGCTCATTTCGTAAAGTTATTGTTCAGCGTAAAGAAGAAAAATGGTGGCTGCCTGTTCCTTGTGTTCCAGCTGATGGTCTCTCAGAGAAATCAAGGAAGCAGTTATGCCACAAGCGTGATTGCGCTAATCAAATTCACAAAGCAGCCATGGCTATTAATAGTAGTATTCTTGCTGAAATGGAAATCCCAAACTCATATATGGCAACCCTTCCAAAGGTTCACCCTCACTGCCTACTGTGTAGCTTGCTTTCATAATTTTCTGTTACCTATATGCAAGTCAAAGCCGAATAGTATGCAACTATCACACGCATTTAAGGCTTATACAGGACAGATTTCATCTAAGTTTCAATTTTATGAGAGAAAATTTTCTTCCTTTCAGAGTGGAAGAGCATGTCTTGGCGATTTCATTTACCGCTACATGTACTCAACAGAAAAATTCTCCCCCGACTATCTGCTTGACTGTCTCAATTTAGCATCTGAACATGAAGCTCTTGAGCTAGCAGACCGTGTTGAGTCTTCTATGTATACATGGAGGCGTAAAGCGTGTATGAGCCATTCAAAATCTTCATGGGACATGGTAAAAGATCTCATGTCCGATACTGACCGCAGTGACAAAAATCATGTTTTGGCCGAAACAGCAGAGAGTTTGTTATTCTGCTTGAAGCAGAGGTATCCTGAACTTTCACAGACATCGTTGGACACGTGCAAAATTCAATATAATCGGGTAAGTCTTTAGCCATTACCAATAATCTCAGTGCATATTTAAATTTTCTGAAATATGCCCTAGGTCAAGAAGGAACTAATATAGTAACTCCAAAAAGAAACCCATAAAATTATACCAATGCATGCCTGTGCAAATTAATATATTCCTGGGAAAAACTCAATGGAAAAGCAACATCTTGCAGGATGTTGGGCAAGCAGTCCTGGAGAGCTATTCAAGAGTGTTAGAAGGCCTAGCATTCAATATTGTCGCTTGGATTGAAGATGTTCTTTATGTAGACAGATCAGTGAGAAACCAAGATAAGTAAGAACTACAAATCAGCTGAATTGTAAAGTAGGAATATCTCAATCCCAGCAGTTTCTCTAGACAAGAACCACCATTCAACAAGTTTTGGTAGGACAATAACTCCAAGAGCACGAAACTAGGGAATGGTTATTTATTTGCTCGTGTGAAACTAAGTTGTTAGTTTTAAATCTGTATACAGGAATTGTTTTCCGCATCCCGTCTGAGAATGTTAAGCAGACGTGTAAGTTAACACGCTGGAAGCTAGCAATTCTAACAGAGTCCCAACTTTTGACTGTTTTGAATTTCCAATTCATATAATCTACACCTCCAACTTTTGAGTGTGTTGAGTCCAAACCATACAAACTATTCCATTCCAGAATAGTACATAGCAAGATACTTTGTTCCACAAACCAAAAAAATAGAAGAAGGAAAAATATCACCAAGGCTGTAGATTTCTCAAGCTTCATCATAAATGGGCTAAACTGAAGCGTAAAAAGTTAGAAACACTAACTTTATAAAACTTAAAAACATATGTAGCTAGCAAACCAAACATTATAAAAACTTTATATAATTGCTCAAATTTTAAGTCAGTATTGACATTTTGTTTTTAATAATATAATCTAAACAATTATATGTGTAAAATCACTACACCCAATACTAAGCCTAAGCCTGAAATCGGATTGCCCTAATTTCTTCAAACATCAGTCAAAGAACCACTTCTGAGCCTCAAAGGTCCCAATGGTTTCTTTGGATAAGAGGAAGAAACCGAAGAAGAAGATTCCAACGCCTCAATCTTTGACTTGCATCTACTCTGTTTATTTTCTACTCCTTTGTTTTCCTCTAAGCACTTCTTTAAAGCGTCAGCTTCAACTTGAGACATTGACTTCTTGGTATTGCCATTACCACCATCAACAACATTCTCTCTCTTTTTATTATCCATGAAATCAAGAATCACAATTTCACAAAGCTTTCCAAGTTTACCTGTAAGATCAATCACAATACAATTTCCCACCAAACATTAATAAACTTATAAACAGAGGTATTAAAATAACAGATAACTATAATTCACAAGTTCAAACAAGAAAAAACAGAATTTGAGCTGGAAAATTTTCTTATCTTTCGAACCTAAAAGGAGAATTAGCAGAACACGAACTCTGTGAAAGATGGGCAATTGTGTATTCCATAACCCTTTTAAGGGTTCAAGATTTCTTACTGGGAAAGAAACGAAGAACAAGGACAGTGAGTAGTGGTAGTTCAATGAGTTGGCTGTTAGAAGATGGGTAATTGTCTAGAACGAAATTACTTTTAGATCCCTATATTTCTATTTCAATGCAATAAGTCCTGTGACAGCAGAAAGTGCATTTTCTCTATTATTTGTACCATATTGGAACAACTTTTTAAACGTTTAAAAGTTGATTTTTACTTTTTTTTTTATTTTAATTAATATAAATTTTTTTTTTAAAACTGTTTAGCATAATAAATATAATAATTTTTTTTATTAAAATTACAATAAAGTATATTTAATTTGATTAAATTAAAATATTTAAAAGAAGGAGTTAAGAAAGATATTTTTAAAATAAAATAAATATTATCTGTATATTTAATGAGAAGAGAAATGAAAACCCTTATTTTTTAATTTTTTAAAAATCTTTTTTTTATATTTTAAATATAAAAAGACTTTTTATAAAAAAAAAATTTATTTTTATATATTTGGCATAATTTTTAACAAAAAGAGATTGAGAAATACTAAAAAAATTGGATCAAACATACACTAAATAATTAAATATTAAACAAACATGAGTATTCATGACATAATTTAAAATATTATCACTATAATTGTATTTCACTAAAAGTCAAAGGACTTTATTGTGATTTAACCTAATCTTCCAACATTGAAAACGGAATGGCAGAATTGAAGCCCGCGACTTTACAGACAAAAAAGCTGGTTGTGGGGTCTAATCACATCTCACGCGCTTTCTCCTTTCAATAAGTTGTTTTTCACACAATTACGAATAACCAATCTTATTTCCGTTCAATTGCAAGCAGTTTCCATGCAATGCTACCAATATCACACCTCCATCTTAATTTTCCCATAAAATTTGATTTCAGAATCAACTCTTTGTTTTGTTTTTTGGTGCGTGCGTGTGTTTTAACTTCAGAAAATTTTTAAGAGATCCCGTTATTATGTTTGAATACAGGAGGAAAGAATAGATACAAATGTTCATTGAGTGCTTTTTCCAGCAAGCATGTGCAGTAAGTCCAGTCATGTACGTCTCTCTCCCACTGACTGACTAAGGTAGGGTTGCTTTCTTGCTTGGAGAAAATTTGGAATAGCGTCTACCAACTTTTTCAGTTTTAATCCCCACATGCCAGCAACACTAGCTGTTGCTGGCAGCGGACTTCTTCTTGTTGCTATGCAGACAGAATATAATAGAATATTCGCATACATTTTATAAAACTTCCATAGGCTTCATTTGGATATTTATTTAAAAATTGGTCCACTGATCACAAGGAATTGTCAAACGCAATGCGCCACTGATAACATCAAATCGACTCAGATCGTATGGCTTAGCTTGAACCTAAATCCTGCTATTAAGTTCTTTCAGAACCCGATTGAGAGAATCTGAATATCACAATTAACAACAGGATGGGCACTCAGATCCTGATACAGTGGATTACAACTCCAATACAGAAACATCCTGAAACGAAAAGATATTCTTCCTAACTCAAAAACAAGCAGCAAAATTTAAAGACTCGAATAGACCGAGGAGTCAAGGACACTGTTTTCAAAGGCACAAGCCACATATTACGGTCATTGCAGATCCCATAAATTCAATATTTCAGGCCCTACAATCCGTCATATAAATAATACCACAAGAGCTACCATGTTTCAATGTACAATTTTTATTCATGTTGTTTCATAAATTCATCAAAGAACAAAAAATTATGGTAATTAGATAAATCAATCAATCTCGAAAGATAGACCTTTCATGGGTCCAATCTATAATCTACATCAACCGTGAACACATCACAGTTCACAACGTTAAAGTCATTACAAATAGGCAACTATAAAGAGTCAAAATCAAATACTACTGGAAGATGAAATAAAGTTAAAACCTGTTTGAGAAAGAAATACAGTAGCAATCGTTGGTACCCCAGCTAATTTCACCATTGCCTCATACAGAAATCCACAAAAATCTGATTCCCAGAAATATGCAAGGTAAAACTCTGCTCTGCAGAAGCATACAATTGATGAATCATACTTACATCTAACAAAGAACCGGGATCAAATTTGAATCACCAATACATACAAATCTATAATATTTAGAGACACGCATGCACCATGCTGAGATACATGTATGAGCGCGTCTTTATTTTATTGGGGGGGAGAGAGAGTTATGAGACACAAGATTGATGAACATGAATCAGCTACATATCAGCTACATATCATTCTTGCGATATTTTACTCAGATCATCATAAATTGGTGAATGAAACAATTATCTCTATATATACAACAAGCCTCTGAACCGCACCTGGGGGTGCACAGTCCAGATGGGGGGTAATCAACATGGTTAGTCAGTCGAGGCCCAAGATCTAGGCAGATGGCTGCGAGAGCACATCTTCAAATTTTTTCCACATGGACCCAATGTCCGCCAAACACCCCCACCCCACCCCACCCCCTCCCCTCCAAAAATTATGCCCCTCTCAAAAGCTTCCTGAACCACCAAAACCAAGAAGGGCAAGCACAAGATTGAATCTTCCAGCCATTGTGCCTAACAAATGAGGACATTGATTTACCTCTGTTGAGGGGTTGGCTCACTCCAGACAAAATCAGAAATGAAGTTAACCTAAAATCAGCTATCATCATCCACAGCACCAATGTATGTGAGGTCTGACCGCCTCAACCTTATGGCCCCTTTAAGCCAGCTGGCTGCTCTAAGATTAGCTTGGTCACCACTGCCCATCACTGCTGTATTGTTAGAAGATGGACCTGATCCTGCACCATCTTCCAAGAGAGTCCACGGGTCTACTTCCATATCACCATCCGGCTGCAATGACAATGGCATGGGTTTCCCAGGATTAGTTGCAGTCCATGCCAAAGGAACTGGACTTCTCTGGGGAGGATTTGAATTTCCAGGGAAAACTCCAGAAAACAAGATGCCTGGTTGAAGTGATGCAAGAGCAGCAACTCGGACAGATGGTGGCTGGCAAGCAAGAGAGCACCGCACAGAAGGTAATAACATTGGCATGGCAGCTTGTATACGCCATCTAATTGTGTCAGGTAGTTGCATACGATCTAAGTCATTCTGCACCCATACACAGCATGGCAGAATGAGAAACAGCAATTTATTAGCTGAAATGTCAGATTAGCTTTTGTTGACTGAAGATTTCAAGCAAAAGGTGCAAAATAAGCACCAAGTTCTGAGGGACAAAGTGTAGAAATGACAAAGAGTAACATAGTTTATAGCTTAGTTACCCTTCAGATCTTACAGAAAAATGGTGGCAGTTCAATCTCCAACAGAATTAATTTACATATTTCCATGAGCATTTCTAAAAGCTAAAAATTTAAGGAAAAAAAAAAGTGTCTAGAAGGAATTTTCTTTCCATAGTTACTTTTCCTCCACAAAGCATGAATCTCCACAGTGTCAGGATGGACAAGTTAAGCATTGGATTCAACATGTGAACAAAATGTCAATCTACCCTCAATCATAGCAAATATTTATAACAGGAGCACGAAAGAAAGCTTAACCTACAGAGTAAAGAAAGTATCAATATCAATTTCTAAGTTTTATAAAGTTAGGGGTAAACTAACAAAAACATATCAATAGTTTTATCACCTACAGAGTAAAGAAAGTATCAATATCAATTTCAGCGACCAAACCTGCAAACTCTTTGCTACTTCAGGATCAAAAATGTCCTTTGACAAGTTGCTGCTTGACTTGGAGACAGGCTTTGACCTCAACCAACTTGGCTGGCAACTACTCAACAACCCATACAGGATCAGTAATAACCGATCAAAGAGATTTTCCCCAGAAAAATATGTGCAAGGCACAGATGATGCTTCAGATGGTGACTCCACCTCCCTCTTTGACCGAAGGCTCTGTGTTAGATAAAAGGTTAGATCTGCATCCTCATGCACAACCCGGTTGCCAAGGAGACGAAGTATTACAGCGGCAAGCATGTACCTCATGTTTCGAGCTAATGGTTCCCTGACCAATTCAAAATATGGACAACTTAGATATCTATTTATGCTATTGCAATTCAAACATAATCATACAAGCTTTTAAGAACCACCAACACCACTAGGTAAAAATTCCATCTAAAAATCAATCAATCTCAAGAACATATCCTATGAACACTTCAAGAGGTAAAGCAATGCAAGTTGAGTGCTATTAACATCATAGCCCATATTCATGTTCAATCTTTGATTCTCATGAAGTAAAAATTTTAAAGGTATATAAACAGCAGGGATAAGTTTAAAATTCAAATTATAATAAGAAAGATGCAAAAACAAAACATCTTTATCCTAAGATTTTCAGACAATAAAGAAATCTTGGTTCATTAGAATGATCTTTAAATATTTCGCAAGATGGTAAAACAGCAAATAGAATGGACCCAACAGTCTGCAACCCTTTCCCCCTACACTTTGGTTGCAAATTAGAAATTATCAATTAACCTGCATATTATAACATCTGAAACTAAAAGCCTCTCACTATTCTCATTCTCAGATTTATGAGAACAATCACATAGAATTGCGGTAGAAATAGAAGAAAAATACAATTCTATCCTCAGAACTTGTCTATGTTACGAAAATGTATTCTTACAACTGACAACAAAATATTTTAAACCTCTTACACAAAAATTGGAAGATCTAGCAGAAAAGTTGAAATCCTAAATTAAAATCAGGTAAACAAAAGTTGAAATACTAACTTGAACATTCCAACACAAACACAACTTCAAGTATTATACAAAACATGAAATCTTGATTGTATAGCAGTAAATCCCCTATCTTTGTACTTTTCCATGTTTCAAAATGGTACAGTGAGGTTACATATAAAATCATGACCTATTATCAGCCACTTACATTAAAACAAACTTATTCTAGGAAGCCTTCTGACACGCAACCCTTCAACGGAGCTAAAAGCTAAAAATTTGAATTGAAGACTTAACAAGTGAGGTTTAAAATAGAATTCCAAGGTTTACACATGCTAACAAATATCCAACAAGACATACACACTGAAAATGACCTTTGTAATTCATCTAGCACTAAATAAAGAAAAAAAAAAGCGGAGAAATTATATTGCGTATTACTAGCACAACATTTAAAGGATTTAGCTTCCATAAAAAGCAGAAGCTTTGTATTAAAAGATCAAAAAAAATCCTTCTAGTCCCCTAAATACCTATTGAGCAGGCAGACAATAAAACCAGCATGGAAACCAAACATGGAATTAAAAAAATTTTAAAACAGAAAAAGAAAAAATATTGTTACTTTTGTCAAACACCAATATTTGCAACCAATATACGAGTGCATGAAAAAGTGAAGGAAAAATCAATATGGCAAGAGCAAGATTTAAATAGCAACACCGCAAAAAGGCATAACTAAAGATTAGCAAATATATTTTATCATTACCCATCAGCATATATGATAGGCAGCAATCTCAGAAGAAACTGCAACCGTAGTAACATAGAAGCCCGCAAAGCAGCAGGGGAGGGTGGGGTAGAATCCATTGTAGCAGCTTGTCGTCGAGCCAATCCAGGACTTCCACCTCTTATACTTTTGCGATTACTGCCTTTACTTGTGGAACCTTCAATTCCGGGAGGAGCTGATCCCACTAGCTTATTTGCACCACGAGCAACAGCATTTATTTGTTGCTCAATGTTATTCAATTGCTTGATCAAATCACTTGCAAAGGTATTGCGAGAATCATCTGAGCTTTGATCTATACACGGAAGAACCAATTCAATGAATGCCTTCTCAGTCACATTCTGCTGGCTGTTATTGGTGCCTTCAGCATCAAACATTTGACTAGACCCTTTTCCATATCGTTTTGAATCAATGCCTTCTTCAACCACTTCTCCTTCTTCAAGAGAGGTGGTTTCCAACTTTTTCTTATCTCCCCTGTTTGATGCAGGATCAAAACCAGAATTAGCCCAGCCCCAGGGCTTCCAAAACTGAGCTTTAGTTGAAAGGCCTTTACTGTCCGCAATGTTAACAAGTCGTTGTCTAATGGTTTTTCTTCCAAAAAGAACATCATTACCCCCCAGGAACCATTTAGCCTGCATCAACATTGAATCCTCTAATGACCTCCCAAACAGATGGACCAATTCTGCGAATATGGGTGCAGCATCAGGTCTTACCAATAATCTTGTAAGGATAATCTCAATAAAATTATTTTCATTCTCAGAAGCAACAGCATTTTCAGGGCTAGGTGATAAAGAGCGAATAGCATCAATTAAGGGCATATCATGGTTCTCCAGTTTCTCAATAAGGGCTTGCTCATTCAAAAGAAGCCTGAGCTCAACCCACTGCCAATGGAATTTTGCAGGTTGCAGGGTATCCAGTACGTACACAAGTTTATCCAAAAGCTTTGTTTCATTCTCTGCATGTTGACCTTTAGGTTCACTATGTCCAGAAATTCGACTAAGGTCATCCTGTTTACACATGGAGGGTGGCATTTTACAATCAATGATAGCATTTAGAAAAAGCCTTGCACGGAGAGGAACAAATGCCTTGGATTTCAGGTGCATGTCCAGACCATTCAATTCCAACATAGCTGCAAACTCAGCATCAGTGGAATCTGCAGCTACAAGATCATAGAAACCCTGACTGTCCCTTAGACACACATCTCTGAAAGGCAGGTGTCTTATGGCATCATGGATGGCCAATGATAAAGATTGATATAATTGATGGATGTCCTCACGGGTTACAGGGCTACTGTTGTGAATGAATGGCCTCCACAGAATAAAGGCAAATATTGAATAGGCAGGTGGAAAGACCAAGCTGAGAGGAAGCATTCGCTGCATCCTCGAAAGAGCTAGTATAGATGGTTCACCCAATAGTTCCACAACTAGGCCATCGGAAATGGTTCTGCAGTTGCCTACTAGCAGCCTAAACCAATGCGTGTGAACTTCGATTGAACTATCCATTTTAATAGCCCCAATTGAACGGGCATTACCATTAGAATTGGATTTTGTACTCCTCACAAATTGAATCACATCCAAACCTTCTTTTAATCGAAAGACAGAAACCATTCTTTCCAGGCTAGTCACTCCATGAAGAACGGCACCAATAACTAGTGCAGAAATAGCAGCTACTATTTTTGAAGTTCTACCAGTGGCCATTTTTGAAGAATTATTTAATATGTCATTCGACATGTTTGCATTGGAATCGTGGGATTCAAGAGACAACTGAAACTGACCACGAGAAGCCTTTCCAGGAGCAAAAACTCCAGCGAGAGCAAAAGAAGCTTCTGTTGCAAGAGCTATCTCAAATACACGGCTTTGACGCTCTCCAAGGGCTTCCTTAAGCAAGCATAAGCTAGTTATATGTATTCGGAGAATGCGTCTGGTAAAGCTTAAGGAACCTGTGGTAGATGGATAATTTTGATAATTACTGCCAGTGGTAAAATCATGCATTTTTGATATAGTTGGAACCACATTACTAACAATGGCAGAAACTGCAGATGACAACAACGATGGGTCCCCTTCTTGAGCAGCACCACCGGTCTGCCTGATGCAGTCCATCAATCCAATTATTATTTGTTGAGCAATTTGGCATTCATCATCCGATTTTTCTATGGCAAGACTTTTTGGTGACCCAGCAGTAAAGAGCTTTCTCTCTTTATCATAAAAATAGTGAAAGGCCTCCTCAATGTGTCGATGCACTACATCTTTCATGCTCAAACCCACTCTGGAAAACCGGCCACCACTTATCTTTTGACGTAAATAATCATCAGGATCGTCAACCCCTGATGGGACTCCAAGCGGAAACCCTAACTCTCCATCAAGTGATAGTCCAGATTCAAGTTCAGAAAGAAGCCTCTTGTCACAAGTTGCCTTGAAATTCTTCTCCCATGCAATGACACTAGCCACATTGCGGTATTTCTTTAACAGATACCGCGCATAACCATAGGTAGCTGAACCTGAAATTCTTCCATTAGATACCATAACCGATGCAGCATGGTGCATTGTAACTGATAAGGCTTCAGGAATAAAATCTGTTGCAATAAGTATATTCTCAAACCTGGAACAAATTCACCATTATTCATGTAAGATGAGCAGAAAATAAAATTCATTCATCTGTCTGCCACAAATCGACACATGAAAGCCATATCATGAACAGAAAAGCCAAGCAGCAAACAACAAGACAGAAACTAGACAAATAATGATAAATTTTATGGGTAAAATGGATTCTCCTTATGGATGGAAGAAGGAAATTGCTAAGAACTCTTTAAAAAAAATATTTATATTAGAACAATAGATAAATCAGAATAACCTAATACAGAAGAGTGGGTCATAAAATTTCCAATATTTCATCATTTGTTTAGAATACACCTGGGGTGGGAAAGAAACTTTAACATGTAAAGATTCTGATGACTGCTCACAGTTGTCATATACAGACTGCAATCAAAGCTATATTTTAATGTACAAAATGCAACATCGAAAGGTTCACAAAGAAATATATGGAGGTCCAACATAATTCTTGTTTTCAAACTTCATTTTTGTGGGAAAAGAAAGGTGGGAGAAAAGATTAGGTACTACTGAACTGGCAACATAAACAAAGTAAAACATATGTTAATAAGAAAAGATGGTAGCACTAGGACACAAAATATAAAAAAGGGGGTTTAACAAAGTGTCAACTTAGTTCAAATCGACAACAGAGTAAATCAGACAGCCAGTAAGAGAATAGCACCAATACATTAGCAGACAAAAGCATAAAAGGCAAAAATCAATTTCCAGTCACAGATGTAAAAAAGGAACTATTTATATGGTGAATAACATTTGCAACAGCACCTTCGTAAGGATGCCAACAGAAAAGCCTCCCCCACTTCACACGCATGGTTTTCAGCATTCCTCGACGGCATCAGAATGTTCCTTCCAGTGTGGATTGTTGAACTGGGACTATTCAGAACCTTTGGCAACAACCAAAGAAGAAATTTGGCAGCAGAAACTAAATCATTACAAACATCCATGAAATACAGTATAGCAGATAACTCATCTTCACCAAGCCTCCACCGCATAGAGCTCCTATCATCAACAGGAATGAAAGGCCTATTAAATTGGCCAACCTTGGAAACAGTCTTCTCAGCTTCTTCAATGAGCTGCCTAACTACAGATATTAACCAGACTGTAATAGTCCTTTTCTCCACAAAACAAAGTTTCTTTAAAGCCTTTCCAATTGAAACAATATCCCCATACCGGGTCGTCTTGATCCCCTCCATTGACTTAAGCATTTCTCCTTCCGCTCCAGTTCTATGGTGAGGACAGTTTACCTTACTGTCACACACATGGCTTGTCGATGCTCCCTGGCTACCCTCAATCCTAGCAACCGCTAACTGAGCAAGACTTTGAGTTCTACGTGCAATTTTTTGCCTACCCCGAGAGATCTGCTTGGTCGACTTAAGTGGTGGATCGACCTTGAAAGACTCTATGGTTTTAGGCCCCTTCCTCACCCACCACATATCTTCATCATCAGAGTGAATTGGAGAAGGTATTTGCATAAATGAACTCCTTTCCTCGCTTAACTTTTGTCTCTTAACCTGTTTACAATCTTCACACCCAGGTGTTACTTCCAATGGATCCATCTTGCTGCTCACTCCACCGAAAGACCTCTTAACACTCCCCTGAGATTCATCCAATCCTGAGTCAGTAGATGAAGCACAAGAGCTTGGGAAGTGCAGTACTACTGCAATGGAAGCCTTCAGTCCTTCGATGTCAACATCACTCTTCGTATTTTTACCAGATGATATATTGGTAGTTTGTTGACTGGTTTTCCATTGATCAGCTGAAGCTGGAGAAGCACCATCTCTACCATAAGCCACATTACACTTCTGCTTCTGAGTAGGTACATTTACTTTGCTAAACTGATCAGAAAGAAGCTCACGAAGAACAAGGCGGCGCTCGGTTGAGTAAACATGCATGGCCTCAGAAAGTTGTGATCCTTCAGCAATTCTTGCCTCTTCCAAAGTGTCACGAAGAAAAGACCCTGGCAGCTGCTTTAAAATTCGATGGTGTCTCCTCCTCCTGTTCAAGTCAACCACAGCACCATTCCTATCCAAAATTCCACTAACTATCAGCTGCCTCACATATGCCTGTGGGTAAAAAATGCCAGAACGTACAAGCTCCAAAATGAAATGCTGCAGGCGCTTGACACCTTCTCCTTTATCAACCTCATGTTGATCAATCCAACACACTATGATATCATGCAGTGGACCCGGACTTTCAAATATATCAGATGAATTTATTCTCAATCCATCCACACGTTTTGTATTGTTTTTTAATTCATATACATTTCCCTGAAAGTTCCTGCTCCCATAACTATGCCGATAACTGAATCCTTTGGCAAGGTTCTGGGCATCAAGGGTAATATCGTACTTGCGTCGAGCTGGTGCATGCATATCCCTTATCTTTTGCTTCAAAAGCCGAATTGCAACATATATTTGTGAAAAATCTTTTCTGCCAGTGAACTTCACACCATGAGGTGGGACAGTTCGAAAATCCCTGAAATCACATGTTACCCACTCACACAGAAAGAATACTGAGCAAACAAATGACAAACTTACAGTCCCGATCCATTTGAGTGATGATCTTAAGCATGGACTAACTTCGCCAATCCACCTTTCATCGACAGCTCCATCACAAAGATCTTCAAAAAGATGTTTATAGGCCCCACTAACATCTCCTAGCAAAAGAGCTTTATCCAAGGCCTGAACAGCTTTAGCCACACTATGACCAGGATAGCCAGGGCTGGCACCCTTTGCAAGATTCTCTGCACGACTCTGAATGGCTGAAACCACATGATTAAAGGACAATGATTGATAGTGAGCATCAATCCCTTTCCCTCTAAAGATACCAGTGGTATCAGCCGAGTTATTTTTCATTTTTCTCACATCTTCAGATGCCTTTGACACAAAATTCCCGTCATTCATAGCATAAGATACGACACAAGGAGGTAAAGGGAAACAATCCAAAGCAACAAATGTATCAGGTACCGCCAGTATCAAATATCGCAGCATCTCAGAGAGAGCAGAGATTGTGTATGCCCGCCGAGAATTATCTACAAGATCAGATCCTCCCGGAGAAGGTTCACAAATAAAATGAATTGCTACTTCCACTAGAGAGCGTACATATGTTTGGGATAAAACAATAGTTTCTAAAACACCATATATTATAGGCAATACCAACTGCAGAACCTCAAGCAATTCTTTTTCCTGAAAGTGCACATCCATGAAATCAAAATCAAAGAAATAAAATATAAATATACCATATATTATTCATAAGAACACAGGCAATGTATTAAATAAGAAAAATGGATTTAAAATGAACATGAGCACAGCAAAACAAAGATATACCTTTAGTTGATTTAGAACCCAATCAACGATATGGGAAGGAAGAAGAAGCCCTTCTGCATGGTGCCATTGGACAAGCCGCACCATGTACCACCATTTAAAATGCAGTGAAGGCTCCTCACCATCAAGGACTGCTGCTGGTTCACTCCTTTGCTGAAGGGACCCAGCATAAAGCATTTGTGATGACCTATCTCTGCTGTGTTGAGTAGAATGAGTGTTATTTTTAGAAAAGAGTTCATCAAAGAGATATTGCAAATAGTCAATGACATCTTTTGTCCAGACCCCAGTACGAGATAGCTGACTTTCACCAGCAAAAGTATTCACAGAACCAGGACGAACCTGAAAAACACAAACTATAATAAGCCGCTTTTCAATGACTTAAAAAAATAAAAATTAAAACAAAAGGGTTAGCTGATACTTCAATATGTGCCACAATAAGCCAAGCATGTATACCTGATTAAGATATGTTACTTTTATGAACCAAGTTGCTCTCAGCAATGGAACATTATTTCGGATAAGAACCTCAAATAAGGATCTTTTCCTATACCCTTGAGGAAGATGTTCAGCCAAAGAACGTAATCGTTTATGCTGCTGTGATAATCCCTAAACAAAGAAGAAAAATATAGCAAACAGTTTAAAAACTATTAACAGGATAAATGAAAAGATGAAGAAGGGAAGTTCAATAGATAAAACTATGGAGTATTAAATGCATACCTCAATCCATTTCTTCCTGAAATCTTCGTTGCAAGGCCTTAGTTCAGGAAAGAAACCAGGCTTAGTTAACAGTGAACCAGAGAGAGGCACACCATAAACTTGACCAGCCTATCATAGCAAGCATAAGAGTACAATTTTAATTTACAAAATGTAATTTTGAAAAAGTAACATGTGATAAATATATGATTGTATTTGTGAACATAAATATAAACAAAAAGCGTGCACTGGTTCGAAAGAAGTAAAAAAGCATAAATACTATTTCTAGCTCCAAAGAATTTATTAAGAAACAATTAATGCATCACCTTCCGCTTTTGGGCACGAGATTCATTAATTGCCCTAAGACATTTTCTGATTGCCTGTAAGAACGAACAGAACAGTTTAAACGTTATCTAGAACACCAAAAAAGTTTCCATTACCTTGCAATCCACATGGAGTGGGTAGCAGAACTCTAAACAACCTACGTAGTGTCACAAATAAAATACTCACCTCTCTGCATTTCAGGACAACAGGCTTATTGAAAGTTTGAACCTGACTCAGTGATATCTCTCTGACTTCCTGATCACATTATGTAAAAACAAATTAGACTGTAGCATTTAATGGAGAAACAGTAAGATTATAGCATCCAATGGAGACACAGATATTGAACAAAGTAAGATTTTAGCATCCAATGGGGACATAGATGTTGTTTATTGCCATTAATATGTTCAGAGATGTTTGGACATTACAAAGAGAACAGGAGGACCTATCTATTGCAACTAATGTTTGCAGGTAAAGGTGCTTAGACATATTGAGGCTAATGTTAAAAAAGGTAAATGCATTTATACATCATGTGGAAAACCAAAGAACCTATTTTTGGACATTAAATGGGAAAACCGAAAAACTATTAACTAAGATTAACCTTTGCAGGAGCAAGTGCTAAGAAATTACATAGACATTAGTCTCAAGAACACGTTTAGCTGTTATATGGAAAACCAGAGGACTCATTTATAGAGACTAATGTTTGCAGGTAAATGTGCTCAAACATTAATGCAAAACCGGCGTACTTAATTACTGGGACTAATGTTCGCAGGTAAATGTGTTTAGACATTACCTGGAAAAGCAGAGGACCTATTTATTGATAAAAATGCTAGCATGTAAACATGATCTGACATTAAGTGAAACAATTGTGTATTTATCGAGACGAATATTTGCAGGTACAAGTGTTTAGACATTGCACACTAATGTTTCCCATGTAAACGTATTTAGACGTTACCTACAAACCTGGAGTATGTATCTATTGAGACTAATGTTTGCAGGTACATGTGTTCAGATATTGACCAATGTTCCCAGGTAAACGCATTTAGTCATTACCTGGAATAGCCAAGGACCTATTTATTGAGACAAATGTTCGCAGGTACATGAGTTTAGCCAGTACACGAAAAACCTGAAGACTTATTTATTGAGAGTAATTGTTTGCATGTATATGTGTTTAGGAACTACATGGAAAACTGGAGGACAGGTTTATTGAGACTAATGTCTGCAGGTACAAGTGTTTTAGACATTGCATGGAAATTGGAGGATCTATTTATTGAGACTACCATATGCACGTAAAAACGTTTTCATATATTACATGGAAAACTTGAGGACCCATTTATAGGAATTAATATTCCACCTACACAAGTTTACACATTGCTGGGAAAACCAAAGGACCTATTTATAAGGACAACTGTTTGGAGGCAAATTTATGCAAAAATTTCATGGAGAACAGGAGGACTTATCAAGACCAATGTTTGCAGGTAAATGTGTTTAGACATTAAATGGGAAAATGAAGGACCTATGTATAGAGACCAACTTATTGAGACATTACATGGAAGGAAATTGTGCTCTTTATACAAACATGTCATAGCACCTGTCTACTTGGAAAAAATACACATTTGTTACAACTATCCCCTTAACTTCCAATTACAATAAAATCATATAGATCCTAAGCATATTAACGAAACAAGTTTTTCTCTTCAGTAGCAAGTAGAAATTTTAAATAATGTAAAAAATATATATCATCCAACATCGAATCACAATAAAACCTTAAGGATTCCATGCAAATTAACAAAACAAGAGTTTCCCTTTGGTAGCAAGTACAAATAATAACTAATGGTAAAACTGGCTGCAATTGTTCACACAAAGATGTTTCACATTGGAAAGTTATAAAGCAAATGAGTAATATATAAGTGGAATGGACCCATAGACCCAATGCCTTAAGGTTTTGTTGGAAGTAACGTCCAAATCTATTAATGTGTTCACTCATTTGGCCTAGGTATGTTCTTCCCGGAGTTTGGACGGGCTTCCCCGGATTCAACAAGTGGTATCAGAGTCAATGGTTCAGAAGAAACCCGAGTATAGAGACGGTGGTATAGGTGTATTCTCGTGGTTGCTCCCACCATGAAGAATGATAAAAGAGTTACTATAGACTCTCAAGGAAGATGGCCCAAGGAGGATGGCGTAAAGAGAAGGTGGAGTTGGAAGGCGTGATTCCTGGAGAAAAAAGATCACGTTCGCCTCTCACATGACTCTGAGTGGAACATTGGTTGGCGCAGACTTCGGGATAAGCGGGCAAGCTTGGTAGGAGTATGGGCTCTTAAAAGTACAATGATACTTGAATAATAAAAGAAACAAAGGCTTCCGTTTAAGGGGGAGCAAGTAAAGCCCAAGTCCAATGTGGAAGAGACTCATATATTGTTGGGATATCAAGTGTGAGTGTGTGAAGTAAAAGAATCCCACATTGGAAAGTTACAAGGCAAATGAGTAATATATAAGTGGAATGGATTCATAGACCCAATGCCTTAAGGTTTTGGGTTGAAAGTAATGTCCAAATCTATTAATGTGTTCACTCATTTGACCTAAATATGTTTACCCTGAAGTTTGGACGGGCTTCCTCAGGTTTAACAAGTGGTATCAGAGCCGATGGTTCGAAAGGGATGCGAGTATGAAGATGGTAGGTATTCTCATGGTTGCTGTCGCCATGAAGAATGATAAAAGAGCTATGGACTCTCAAGAAAGATGGCCCAAAGAGAATGGGCTAATCCAAGGTGGAGTTATAAGACGAGATTTCTAGAGAAAAAGAGCACGTTCGCCTCTCATGTGACTCTGAGTGGAGCATTGGCAGATACAGACTCTAGGATAAGCGGGTCGGGCTTGGTAGAAGTATGGACTCTTAAAAATACCGTGATACTCGAATAATAAAAGAAAAAAAGGCTTCCATTTAAGGGGGAGCAAGTAAGGCCCAAGTCCAATGTGGAAGAGACTCACAATTAAGGGGGAGATTGTTAGAATATCAAGTGTAAGTGTGTAAAGTGAAAAAGTCTCACATTGAAAAGTTATAAGGCAAATGAGTAATATATAAGTGGAATGGACCCATAGACCCAATGCCTTAAGGTTTTGGTTTGGAATGGTGTTCAAGTCCATGAATGTATTCACTCTGGGCGGGCTTCCCTGGTCGCAACAGTTACATTATAATAAATCAATGATAAAATAATATCTATATCAATATGATGCCCTTTAAAAAAGTTTAAAAAAAAAAGGTCGATCTTGAGTGTACCTCAAGTCCTTCAATTGTCTCCTTGTAACCATTCTGCACATATTCTTTTGTAAGGGTCTCCTCAGGGCAATTAGGAGTTTGGGGGTGAAGATCAGGTGGGCCAAGTCTGAAAGCAAAAACATTACAACAGAAAAATGTATAAGAAATTACATCCAGCACATCAGAAAACATAACTGAGAGAAATATGCCATAACCAGCAACCTCAGCACTTTTCTGCTAATTCTTACACATACATTTCATCTCCATCCACAATTTTACTAGTTAAATAATTCCAAATAGAGAGCCTAATAAACTGTATACTGCAGAAATTACCGGGAATTCAGAGGTTCTTTATCACACTTCAATTTGTATGGTGCTAACTGAGTTGACCTCCTGCAAAATTGAGAAGAATTCACTAAGTTCTACGGGAATAACAAAAGTTTCATTTTCACTAAAAATGCCAGCTAATAAAATAAAAACAAAAAATTATTCAACATATGACCCTCCAGCTCCTAACTGGAAACTCGTCATGCTGGAAAATCTTCAGGGCATGGCCAGAGTTGCTTTAGATGAAATTCAGCATTCTATTAAGAGGCAAGAGGACCATGATCATCACATAAGAAGCAGATAGCATACTTTCTATAACCATTACCGAGAATTTAGAGAGAAATTAGCTGACAACGCAGAAGAATCAGCTCGAGTTGCATCCCTGGCTGGCGTCCCACTGATTGCACTGTTATTAACTGCACCAGTGCAGCTGGTAGCATGATACCTTTGCATTTCTCCCAACAATCACCGGCATACTGCTTTAAGCATCAAACCACTAAAAGTTGTACAATCTAAACTGCATGAAGAAAAGAAGCCCATCAGCCTGTCACATTATGTCTAGTCAAAGCAAAGCAGCCTATGATCTATTAAGTCAAACAATTTTGGATTAAGAAAACATATGTTTTGATCCGATTAGAAAACAATTAATTCAGTTCTATCACATCAAATTAATGTAATAAACTTCTGCAACAGCTACGGTGGACTGTCTGACCTCTCCGAAAGAGAATTATAACGTATAAGCAAGGGAACACATACAAGTAACAGAATTAATTGCTCAGAGTGGCCGGACGTGTTGAAGAAATATAAACTCAAGAAAATATCTGAACATTCTTTAAAAAATAATCGCATATTTGGAGTTGCAAAAATCCCAAAACTAGAAACAAATTCCAATTATATGTGTCAAATGAAAACACTTTTAAACGGGAAGAAACAATCATGTACTAATGTTCCAGGGACATTTCAAATATCGTCACCCAGAAAGCAAAACGGTAATGGATTAATCAAATCACTTGATCTGCAGGTATAAATCATAAAAGATCACCAAGAACTCAAACTTGGTTTGTTTGTTTGTTTCTCACCCCTAAAATGACAAACGCAAATCCCAAATCAGTTAAAAGCAAGTGAATCACACAAAATTTAAACCGTCACTATATTCTCTATTGTACTAAACACGAATTCAAAGACTGAATCACCAAATCTATAACCAAAAGGATTCTAATTTCATCGTAAATAAAAATTAGGGTTTATGCATCCTAGCAATTTCCGTGTTCAGAAACAAAAAGTGAGCTATTGCAATACTCAAGATGAGCTCTTGAACATACCAGTAATGCTAGGGTTTTGATGGCAAACTAGTAAATTAGGACAACAAATACGAGGATATAATGGGAAGAAATGAAAGATTTAGATTGAGAGGAGTTAGATTGAGGAAGTGAAGAAGAATACCTTGGAGAAATTAGGAATCAATAAAATTTAAAGAGTCTGGTTTTCAGAATGAAAAAATAAAATTAGGGTAATCGAAAGAGAAGAGAAGAGAAGAGAAGAGAAGAGTATCGGCTTTGACTCTTTTCTAGCTTGGCTAATGATGACGATGATGCCTCTGTTGGTTCGTCAACTTAAGCAATAAAAGAGAACGGAACGGGAGGGATCTTCTGATTAAACAATAATTTTCCATTTTTTCATTTTAATCGTCTTGCCTTTTTTACCCTTTTTAATGTTAACCTCGGAGGTAATTGTAATGGAAATTAATATCATCAAATCATCCGCTAATATTATTATATCGTAATTAATTAAAATTAAAATAAATATTAAATATTGTAATTCTTGTTCAATGATGAATATAATAAATTGATTTAGTAGATGATATAAAAAGAGAAATAATTTCTCAATCGAAGAGATATAACTATTGAAATTGACTAATTAAACAGTCTATATATTACTAGGTAATAATTTATTTATTTATTTATTTTTAGTTTTAAAAAAATGCCTAAACAAAATATCGTTCTTATCCTATAGATATGTTTTTCCATGGAATTTTAAAGGAATCATTGATTTTCATTTATTTTGTTGACAAAAGTATAAGTTATTTGCTAGTTAATGTTGTAACGCGACACCTTATTTCTCAACTATGTTATAATTACCAATAAATACCAATATTATTATTATTATTATTATTATTATTATTATGTATACGTTTAAAAATACGGATATACAAAGATAGTAGGTAACATTTTTTGGGTACTTCCGAACTTGAGAATTATTGTACCTAAAAGTTAGGCATCAACATGACGATTGACAACTGATTGATTATTTGTCATTTTATGTATAAATGAAATAATTAACTTGTTTGTATATTTTATTTTATTTTTTTATTTATGATAGTTATTAATATAATTTATTAATTTTGTGATAAGTGTGTGGATTTAGTGTTATTAAATATTTTATAATTTTAATTTTAAAATTATATTATTAAATAAAACGATAAGTTTTCTTTAATATTATTATAATATAAATATATAAATTTTGTGAAAATTAGTATTCTTATGATGTCTAAAGATATTTTTTGTCTTAGAGAAGTGTGCTCAAATGGTTACTTTTGGGTTTTATAGGCCATGGGCCCACTGCCCATCGTCATTTAAACAACAAAAGAGATTATTATCAGCTAACTCCACATAGTTTTGAGTAATACCATTTATCATGTACCCGACGCTGGAGCTACTTCTCGTGTCCCTAAAATTTCATTTAATCATACACGAAGACAAGCTTGTAACTTCCATCCTACATTCAATTTCCAAACTAAATTAAATCATTTTCAATATCAATAAGCAAAGAAAAGATAAACTTCGTTCACTGTAAGTTTATTATAACATCAAGCTTTTATGAACCAATGTCATCAATGCGGCACGTCGTTTCTCCTATAAACTTAGAAGGCTGATTATAGCTTAATCTAATTTTATCCATCGACCATATGGATTTTGTCTTTACGTCACCGCATTCTTGTTCTATTGCAGGTCTTCAATATATCAGTATTAGTTGCACTGCTGACTTCAACTCTCATTGTTCAGTTTGTGAATAAGCATGTAATTGTGCTTATCTTTAGAAAAATAGTGCCGAATTGCAAAGAGTGGTAAGTGATAATAAATCGAAAGATAGCATAGAAGTGATATTATTTCAAATATTAAGGAGGTAAGTCTCTTGAGGTAAGCAGATTCAAGGAGTCACGGAAGCGGAATAACATCCTCTTACCTGAATAGACTGTTAACTCGTAAAGCTTATTGTTCCTCATCAGCGGTTTCAGCTTGTAGCTCTTGTGATGACATGCTAGGTGCTTAAGCA
>JAVXUL010000001.1:14494244-14505578 GCA_035590515.1 Trichilia minutiflora
AAAATTGATCAAAAACGATCAAATATTTTTACTATTTTACTGTTATCGATTTTAACTAAAATCAAAATCGTTTTCTTGTTAAAAACATTGATTTTACTGTTTAAAATCACAATTTTGGTAACAATGATTTGACGTGTCAGTTGTACGATCAGTCAACCCATCTCATGAGTGGTCAAGTGGGAGCTGACTCAACTATGCTGACATCTAGCTGGGAACGGCATGAATATAGTACATTCAATATTGTTAAAAAGTATCTATCTTTAGGATTTTTCTAAAGTTTTCAACCGTGGAGTATAGTTGTGGTCTATATAATTAGTGCCACTACCCAGACTAATCGTAGGTATTGATTTGTTTTGAAATATTTGTATTTGTAAAGTGTGCGAATTTAGTTGTTGTTGAATGCTAATTACTTAACACATTCTATTGCTTAACACTTTATTAACCGTTTGATATCAATTTTATTTATCTTTCTAAAGGGTGTCACTCTGTGTGGTGTACTTTTTTCTTTAACCTATTCTATCGTGAAAACGGAAGAGAGAAACAAAGAAGGAAGAAGCGAGAAAAAATAGATTCAGGCTATCCTTTGGTAGCCAGAGATTTCCGCGGGTTCGCGAGTCTCCTTTCCATGATTGCAACAAATGGAGTGAGTCTCTTCACTTTGACATATCCGCTTTAATACTTCTTTCTTGAGATTTTATTAGATAATTTTTTTTTCTTTTTTTGAAAGAAATATGGTTCTTGAATTATGAATTTTGTTTAATTACATTCGTAGCACTCGAACACTCTGGTGTTTGGACACTAAATAATCGAAGAATTTTTTAACATCATAAATTAGAATTTCACTCCGTTATGACTTTTTTTTTCGTTTGTATTAGATAGTCGAATCTTTTTACTCATAAATCTTTTTATTCAATAATAACATAATATAAATTGTTTTTGCTTCAATTCACAGCTCATTAATACTTCTATTAAGTAACAAATTATTTTAAGTAATTCCCCTAACCGAACGTTGTGATAATTTCATGTACTGCACCATGGGATGTGTTTGAAAAATTGACCGTGGCCACTTCGTAGGAGAAGATTTGAAGTCATAAGGTACTTCGGTTGGCAAAGAAGTTAAGAGCACAGAGACGCAACAAAAAACTGGGCCTCCCCAAATTTTCAAATTGAATAAAGCATTGACATTTGTAAGTTATATTTTTACCCACTACGCAATGAACAAACTTCTGCTATTGTATGTTGATTTCTGGCTTGGCATCCTTGGAACCGGCTTGGGGTGAATTTTTGAATGCAAGGCTAATCTGCATTAGTGGAGAAACATCTAGAACTGGAAGCTATAATTGTGCTTTCAACAATCTAATAGTAGGCTTATCACTATCAGTAGTTGTTTGTGGTAGCATATTGCTCATGTATAAATATAATAATTAAAACTTGAAAAGGAGACATGATATAATTGGGGTAATGGATAGCGCCTTGGGTGAGGATTAATTAGGTTATTTTTTTCATTTGGAAGAGCATTAATTAGTTCCAATCTTGTCATTAGCAAAGCAATGCAAAGCATTTCCAGAAGTGGATTATTTCATCGGTCCATTTAAAATACATGTATTTGCTGCTATCATTGTATGTGCTTGTGCTGAACCTTCTACCTTTTCACCTTTTTTTTTCTGTATTTCACATTGTTGGTTCACAGGCTGAACAATGGGTTGATAATATGACTAAAGTTGTAGAGGATGAACCAACGGAAGAAGAACCAGTGGCCCGGCCTTCTAGGTCAGTATAGTTGTTTTCACTTCCCTATAGCTTTATTATATCATCATAACATGTTGTTAAGGACAGTAAACATGTTTTTGTAGCCATGGGGTTGGTGCAAAAGTTACATATCAATCTAAGATTGGACACTTAAATGATCCTGTTGAAAGGAAATTGCATGCGCGGTTGAATGCTAGCAAAAGAAATACTGCCATAAAAGCTGAGGAGCCCACCTCATCTGGTAGAGATGAACATGGCAACAATGATAAAGACAGAGATGAATATTTGGAAAGCAGAACCAGTTCATTTGCAAAGAAGAGAGCATTGCCACCAGCTTCGTCCTTACAATCGTCAAAGAAACAAAAATAATTTGTCATGCCATCTAAATTAAATTTTTGCAACCATATTGCTCTGTGAGTTCAATTGCTTGAGATCATTTTTTTCATGGATGAGAGATTCGAGAGGCTAAAGTTTATAGGCAAGGTTGGTGATAGAAAATGCGATTTTCTTGATTATAGGGTACTCGAACTTAATTTGAATTCTAATGACACGGTTACTTATAGATATACAATCCTCTATTCAATTGTGGATGTTGATCTGACCATAATACATGTGTTTAACAGTGTGGTTATAAATTTGCAATAAAAAATACATGAAAATATGATGATGTAATCTACCTATCTATCTCTATATCTATATTATGTTCATTTGCAACGTGTTGGTTGTCATCCTCAGCAACATGCTTGAGCAAACACATATTTTAGGTCTTAAGAATGAAAAGAATGAATAAGTAAATCCAGTTATAACCACACCAGCTCTTTACCACGAATACTAACAAGTATGTGAAATTTTTTTTCCTCTTATAATACCACCCAAATAGTCACAACTCGCGATACTCCCAACTTGGTAAAATTACATCACCAAAACAGAGAAACAAGAAACCAAAAGTAAAAAATAAAATACAAACGAGGATCAATGAAATCAAACCAACCTCGACCAAATCAACACAACCACCTCTCCAAGTTACAAATATAAACAACTTTATTGATATGCACTGACCATAACTCCCTATCATCACTGGAAACGTAAGAAGTGGAAACCAAGCAACTTTTTGTACAAGGAGCTCTTGCAACACGAGATATTTTGATCTTTGCTTGCATGGGGTCGTTCATCTAATGATCTGTGAAAAAGAAGGCTCACAATTATGGTTAAATGACATGGGAGATTCTGTATATCTACATTATTTCAGCAGGAAAGTTAGAATCTGATGTCAAATTGTTCCCTCGATACTGCAAGAGAGTTAAACAAGCCACCTTCCAGTTGATGAGAGGTCACTGCTCTTCCACCTGATGCTCAAGAGTACCGACTAGCTGACTTTCCTCCCACCCTAACATAGGTAAGGTGCAGGTGCAATTTATTGGTATGAACAAAAAAGAGTTTCAATTTACAATTAAATGCTGCTCTCATTTTCCGTCAACTCAGCTGGAGGCAACAGAACAGAAACTTTCTGAGTTGGATTGTTTTCACTTTCCTTCATCTGAGCCAGAATCAACGGACATTTATTTTCAGGACTTTCATTTACACAACTTAATATGGCGTCTTCTATCAATTCTTCAAGAATGGCATCACCTGTCTCAATACCAACACTGTCAGCATCAAATCGAAGGTCCATCCATGTGCCAGATTTAGTCATGTCTTTTCTAACAGTTAGCTCTAGTGTATGAGGCTGTTCAAGGGGGATGAGATGCCATAAAATTCCTTGCCAAACCTCAGATTGAGCATTTTCCTCATTTGGGACAGGCCGGATGTAAGGTTTAATAAATGATACCCAAGGTAAGCAGCTGACGTAGTGCCCACAAATTTCCATGAGAACTTCATTAATAAGATCGAAGAGGAGTTTTGCTTCATAACATAGCTGGTTGGCCAAGAACTCTACCTCATCAAACAATGACGGGTCTAGAAGCTGTTCTGTAGATAGTGATTTCAAACAAAGTTCGTTCCAGTTTAAGCCAGATACTTGCAGCACTGCTTTTACATACTCAAACATAGATTCTTTCTCCTCCACAGAACTTTTTATTTGGATGCTCTGACCTGCAGCTGAAGAGGCATATTCTTCAAATTGTATTTGAAGTGGTTGCACTGGGATATCAACAGAAGATTTGTGAGTGAATAGAGATTAGTCCAACAGTAATGAGAAAAATAAAGTCAGCAGCGAATATTGGGTATTAGTCTATTTATATAAATACTACCAATATGGGATCTGGTCCTGCCAGGGCTAATTTCATCCTCTGCAAATAGCGGCTCAAGAACAGAAACAGGACTTGGGCGCTCCAATATGTCAATAGCTGTCTCTTGATCTTCGAGCTTCTTGGTTACCAAAGTGTTTGAAGGAGATGCTAATGGAGAGCCAGGGAGTTGGTTATCTTTGGATGAGTCTAAGTCCTGGAAGTAGAACAACAAGATCCATAAGATGAAATGAAATATGTAAATGGAGCAGAACCACCAACAAAAGACACATACAGATGACACATAGAAAAGCTCCAATACATCTTAACGGGTGTAGCAATGCTGCTTGTAATACAATGGTAAAAGAAAAAAATTTCTTCTAACTCAATGTACAATTTTTTACCTAAATGCTCATTGGTAGAATAAAAAAATGAAATAGAAATGAATCAGCAGCATGTAGTCATCAGTCATAGCTTTGCTATGCTGTGAAATGTAGGCATATCATATTTTTCATTTCAATCTCATCATAATAATTAACAATGAGTGTTACTTAGAACAAAACACCAGAAACAATGACCATATGCACCTTACATAATATTACCTCTTTCATGGGTTTGGAATGTCTTCGCCCATTACAGATTACAGACTGATTCTGGTCAGCACCTTTAATACTGGAAGAACAACTTGGTTGATCCAGAGTATCCAAAACGTTGCTCTCCTCCTGGACTGCAATTTCATTTGTCCTAACTACCAGATTGCCTGCTGAAATTTTAAGTCTGGCTGAATACTAAAGAATTCGAACATGGGAATAAAGATGTATCAATGTACTTGTTACCATAAATTTTTAAGTTGACAAATCAAATACCTCTAGGGCTCATCTCATCTCCAAGAGAAAAAGAGGTTTCTTTTACCTCATCATCATGAATCTGCTCAACCGAGTTATCTGAATTGAAGGTAGGGGCTTCTACTTTATTGTCAGAGCTTTCAACAGAAATGCAAGGCTCAGTTTCTAAACTTTTTATTGTTTGACCTAGATGGCTTTCTTGTTTGGAAGATGATGTGTTATCATTCACCTGATGAAATTTGTCTGAGTCAACATATCCCATCTGTGCAGTTACAAAGCCATCGTCCCAGTTTCTTCCAGGGCTAACAACAGGAGAGAAGTTATATTCAGGCAGAGCGAGAATCCTCCCAAGGGTTTTTGGAATCCGTCCACTTGAAGAATTAAAACTTTCATCCCCAGTGCTCAGCATCTCAGAGAGATGTTTCTTTGCCTCAACGTAGATATTAGATACCCTTTGCTCAGGTAAATCGGTGCTTGTGTGTTCAGTACCTAGTTCACAGTCCTTTAGCTTGACAGTCTTGTCTACTTTCTTAACACCAACAGGTTTAGCAATTTTTTCAATAAATAAATGGTCTTTGATTGGAGAGTTAATTCCAACATTCTCCTTAATCCCACCATCTCTATCTCCCAAATTTTGACATTCATAAGAAAGCCCTTTTTGGATACCATTGGCCTGGTGCTCCTTTCCCATTGCATATTTCAACTTTCTTTTAACTTTTGAGAGAAAGAAGTGGGAACCAGTTCTCTCATTTGGCCCCTCGTTTCTGATGGCATAATGAGATTCTGGTGATGACCCAACACTGCTCTCAGTTTCAGGGTTTTGTGAACCTGTTATCCCAGGCCTCAAAATGACAATCCTATTTGAAGCTCGAGAAGTCTTTTCTCCGTTTGATGGGCTTCTTTCTTGAGACTTGACCTTTCTCCTGAAAAATTTTCGCTGTTTATGATCAACAAGCTCATCAGACTGTCTAAGATTATCAAGCGCTGGCTGTGACAAATTGAACCCTGCAAGCGACATGAAGTCTTCATCTTTCTCTAATTGTCCATCTGGAAAGTTTTGAATGAATTTAACTAAAACCGAATTCGGATCTTGTAGATATTTAACAAACGATTCGGCATCTGAACCCAAAATCTGCAGTGCATCTGTAAATTGTTCTTTGCTGGATTGGATTTCCCCATCTTCTGAAAGATGTTTACCTTTAATGAGCTTCTGACTTATTAACAACCTGATTGCTTCCCTCAATTTCTCTTCCAACTCAGGATTCTTCTGGTTTGGTTGCACATCAAGGTCACCCGGTTGCTCATACTTCGTACTTCTCTGATGGATCTGGTGGCAGAACTCTTCCATTACATTGTCTATATCAAGGCTACCAGTAGTTTGATGCTCTGAATTCTGATGACAGGGTTGTTCAGCTCTTAAATTTTCAGAGGAATCCTGATCAGTGATGCTATCAGAGCTTTTCTTCCGAGATTTCTTCATTCTTTTGCAAGTCTTCTTTCTATTACTTCCTTGTTCCTTGTGAGAATGTTTTGGTTCTACTTCAGCATTGTTTATCTCCTTCCTGGTGTTTTGCTCACTGATCATTTCTTCTTCCATGAGTTTCTTCACACTTGGCTTAATAGCACCAGCTACTGCAGTGTTGTTCTCTTCACCCTCCTGAAACACACAATAGTATCGGTTAACATACAAATAGAATAGTTCAACCAGTGATAACAACTTAGATTCAGAAAATAAAAGGAGCAAAAGAAAAGTTTTAAGTTTGCATGAACTAACAACACTTACAATGGTCCCTTCATTATTATCAATCCCGGTTAGCATCCCAAGCTTATTGATGGCATTTTCATCACCTGTAAAATGAAAGAGAAAATTCAACAAATAAGAGGAGCGAAAACACAATTTAAATTAATGAATTACTGAACCTAATTGTCTCCCATTAATGAAGAAATTGCATATCTATAAATATGAATAATTTTCCAAATTTTATTTGGATTTTAGACGAGTACTTACTGGCTACAAATCTGCCGCCATGATGCCTATCTGGAAGCAATTTCTGAGCAAATCGACCATGACGGACGTCAAATATACTTATCAAACCCCACATACAGCCAAACTGTTCCTTCTCATGCTGCACAGGGTTTGTCTGTGATCTTTTTGCCATTATTGCCGGTAATAATCTTTGAAGTAATTACGTTTTGTTTATCCAAAATTTTTCCCTGGATAAAGAAAGAACAATTAATTGACGTCACATACAAATGCTGCTCCTCTAAATTTCTGACCCAAGATCAATCAAAACAGGTACATCCTGATAAATGATCACGAATTTAATGTAAAGAGCAACAAAATGAATTCACATGTGACTGCAAATAGCTCAAAAGAATGAAGGCACGCCGTTTAAGAAGACTACACATTTAATGATACAGCCATCTCTGATGATGCCCTCACTCCCACCCTCCACTCCTCTCTCTCTCCTTCAGACACAAACACACACACACGAGAGAGAATCATAGAAGTTCATTGATAAAATTTTCTGACCTTCCTAAAAGACATTTGAGATTTCTGAAATGACAGTATCAGATCATTAACATAAAACAAAAATGAACCACATGCAAAGAACAACAGAAGATGTAAATTTTTATAATTACAAGTGCAGTTTTCTAGTATAGCTCTTTTTACTCAAGAGAATTCATGTTAATAGAAAGGAATTCTCGGTAAAATGTAAAATTTTATGGAAGAACTAAAAAAAATAGAATTCTTCAATCAAAAAAACATGTTATGTTTGAATATATGAAATAACCAAGGAACAATAACATAATAGAATCAGACGCATCCAAACAGTAGATCATATGCTCAGGAAAATAGCTAGGAAACTCGGAGATGATGCTTCTACACAAATTTGCATTGCTGTAAAAAGAATCTGCTTTTAAATTCATTCGGTTCTGACAATGTTTATACAATTCCCAACCCCATGACAGGATCTTTTAGAAAAGACGGCTTTCATCTTCCTCATCAAGTACAGAATCAACTTGCCGCTCCATCCCATATATCTTATGTTCAAATACAAGGTTGTACAAAGCCAATCGTAGGGACGTTGAAAGCACCAAGAAATTGGGCTTAGAAATGAAGCAAAAGTATAGCACTAACTAATGTTATTTTGGAATAGAATAAAATGACTACCTTAATTTATTCGATGTACCCGAGAAGATCATCAAAAAAAATTGTCAGATAAATTTATCTATCCTATAATTCGAATTTCAACCACATAAGCTTCCTAGCAGAGTAAAGCTCGAGCTTGTTAGCTTTCTTAGGATGGCAAGGTACCGAAGACTTCTTTTTGCCTCCACAAGCTATAAGAAGTGTCTCAAATTCTTCACAAGTCAAAAGCTTTTGATAATTTGATCTTGCCTTGGACGAATAGACCAATTATAATTCATAATCAGACAACGCCATATCAAAAGAATCCTTCTTCAAGACTTTAATCACCAACATTAAACAATGATCAATTTGACGACGAGGATGTTTGATCATAACTTTGAAACACGTTCAAGTTTTGTCATCACATACAACCAAAGCAACTTTGGAAATGAACTAATTTAATAACAATTCAACGATTTCTGTACGGCCGCGTTAAAAATTCCGATAATTGGAATATTTGCCCTTTGTCAGTTCTGACTGAAAACTCTCCTTCAATGTCATATCACCAACAAAATTCAACTTCTCTCCAAACCACAATGAACTCTAAACAACTCTAAAAAAATTTTCTTCAATGTCAAAGCTCCAGCTCACCAATAAAGAACAAGGAATAAAATTTGTAAAAGAAAAAGAAGACAATCAGAGATGAAATTTGATCAAATTGTAACACATAAGAAATATCACAGCAAGAACAATGACTTTTTCTAAGTGGGTATCTTTTGACAACCAAAAAGAGGCCGTCAAATTCTTATCTCGCACCGACCCATTATTTTTTTTAGGTAATTTCAATATGCGCAGGCATTAATTAAAGAAGACTGAAGGAGAAGTGAAAAAAGAAAGTGTGTGTAAGAAAGAGAAGGAAATGGAAAGAAAGTGAACGGAGAGAACTTTTTACAATGTTATTTGGCTGTCTGTAGAAGAATACGTGACAATCGGTTTTAGTGTTAGTCCTGGGCCCATATTGAAAGTGTGATGGAGAGAGCTTTATATACAAGAAACGCCATTTTTATTGCTGCTCTGCTGTATTGCAGACTGCTTCACGTTGACTCACCATCACACTTTCATCAGACTCAGTGACTCACCACCACCCCTGTCTATCTCTCTCTTCCTCTAACAACTGTTATACATATGTCTCTTTGAACTTTGCAGCAGGTAACAGAGAAGATGTCTTATGTCTTCGAGGAGTCGTTGAGTGTCATGGGTTTATAAACAGAGAGAGAGAGAGAGTTACGAGGCTTGTTTGTGGGCGTTGAGAACTGGAAAACGAGATTGGAGATTACGTGGATGCCTACACCGAGAAAATTTCCAACTGAAAAATTAAAAAAAAAATGATTTTGAATTTGAATTTATTGCGCAATGCTAAACAACAAATTTTATATTTATCTTAAATTAATTAGTCATAATATTATTTTATGATAAACTTGAGGCTACATTTGCATTGTTTTAGACTGTAAGAATGTGAATAAATTTGTCAACAATAATTTTGATGATAATCTTTAATGATGAATGTTGAGTTTTAAATTCAAATTAGTTTTCGTAATCGGATTGCCTTGGGAATAAAAAGATGTAACTTTTCACTCTTCCTTTCCCACGATCTGAATTGCAAATATTCTAAGCATGCAAAATTTGGGATACCAAATAAATTTTTATTTTGCACGTGAGAAGCAGTTGGGCCTAAATGTTCAGATGGACCCCTACGCAAAATGAAAGAATTGGGACCACGTAAATAACCAAATCATAGAGGCCCATATCAGACAATTGCTACCCAACTCACTACATTATGTCTAATCTATGTTCATCCTCTCTTTTTTCCTGTTTAATTATAGATATATATATAATTATCTGAGCTATTTATACCCTCCAATCACATGGGAATGAATTGATAATCATTATATTATAATTCATCTAAGTATCCAATTCCAATTGTTGTTAACTCCAATTCCATTTTGATTTTGTTTTAAGTGATCCTAAGTTGATGAGTTTTACCAAACAAGGGAATGGGATCAGTCCACTGCTAAAACGACACGAAAATAGGACAGCCTTAAATTTAAGTTCGCCCTAACAACGCCAAACAACTTACATTATGACTGACGGATATTGTTTAACAAGTTTTGTTATTGTCTTAATTAGCTTCGATACAACAATTTAACTAACGTGAAAGGGCGTGCCGACCAAAACCATAAATTATCATATAATAATAATTAACGTGTTTGTATTTTTTCATGCAAAGGTTAGATTATTGATTGCTTATAGTTGAAGAACGAAGAGAAGAGAGGACCATTCGTTGTTGGTTCATGATCTCATCTCATCGTTTGGATCAACGATTCATCATCTACAATACATGCAAATGGAGACAAGGAGTTCAAAATTATATATATAATCAAAAATAAAAGAAATTTTGTTTTTATAATATTGAGAAAATTTTTATAAAAATTCACACGAATCTTCGTCTTTATAATAATATTTTTATTTATTCGTCTGTTTCTTGATCTATAATGAATATTAAAAAAATATATATTCAAAATAAATTAATCGCTTAAGTTATTTTTAATTCTTTTATTATTATTCTATTTAAAAGTCAATATTTTTAATAAAGAAATAATTTTAATTATATTTATTAGAATTATTAAATTAATTATTTTATATAATTAAAATTAAAAATAATTTATTTTTATTATTAAAATAATTTGCATTACTAAGTGTTTGATTAATTTCTGGTAGTCTCAGATTTCAGAATCTATAACAATGATGTATGGACAAAAAATCTCCTAGAAATAGATGAAAAATACTGTATAACATGAGAGATTTTGTATAAAATTTCACAAATATTTTCTTTAATTGTGATTTTCACAAATCTCATAGTATATTTTAGAAACGTTCTGAATTTTAATAAAATCTTCTCTTTGATAAGAAGATCATCTTCTACAATTGTATTATTATTTTTAAATAATTTTAAATTTTATTTATTTGTATTTTCCATATTTTTTAAATAACTTAATAACGTACATAAAGCACAATACCGTCAACCCCCAAGATGTGACGAATTTTTGTTGGATTATATTTTCGGTCCAGGTTCTTCAACAGTATTCAATTTAGTACTGGGTTTTTTATACGGTGAATGTGATTGTCCCTGGCAAGGTGGTTCTCACTTCTCATGGAGAAGAAGGTCACTAACACTATGATTGTCATCTCCATCTGTCGGCTGTCCAGATTTGTCAAAACCGCCAGCATGCATTACGAGAATTGGTTGAATAAAATGACGGGTCGGCTCCATTTTGCTTTAAGAATTTTGTCTAATAAGGAAATTCGAACGATATCGCTATCT
>JAVXUL010000001.1:14505678-14520058 GCA_035590515.1 Trichilia minutiflora
TATTTCAAAGTTAATTTGGTAGTTTTTAATTTTTTTTTTTAAAAATGGATCAAATTGTAAGAATTATAAAGTTTTTAATTTTTAAAAAAATAAAATCGGTACCCGATTTAAATTGGGTACCGGTTTGGTTTAAATAGGGGACCGATTTTTCAATCCCCTGTTTAAATCAGACCGGATCTAGACTAAATTTTTCAGATCCAATTTAAACCGGACCATGTACCGATTTAGCCAAAAAAAATCAATACCCGATCCGATTTCACCCCTAGGGCAGGCCGCAGGGGGCTGTTATTGTGTCCCTAGAATTCAACTCAACATTACGAGGACAAGCTTATAACTTCCAACCCGCGTTCCATTTCCAAAACCAAACTAGATTATCTTCTATTGTCTATTATAAATTTACTATAATGTCAGAGTTTTGATGCACTAATATAATTAATATAATGCGTCATTTTTTCTATAAATCGATATTGTTAATTATAGTTGAATCAAAATCAACAACATGAATTTTTTTAATTAGAAGGGATGGTTATCAAAAGTCTTCAATTTTTAAGAGTTTTACTGAAGTAGTGTTACTAATTATAAGTTGCTTGGCACCTGTTATAATTTAATATCTTAATATTAATATTGGTTGCACCTTCGAATTCGACCCTCGTGGTTAAGATTTGTGAAGGGTAAGCATGTAATTATGCTTATTTTTTAACAAATTTAAAAAAAAATCAAATCCTCCGTGATGAGATAAAAAAAAAATTTTAATTTACGTGAGAGCGATATACAATATTAAATTTAAACTTATTTAAAATATTTGTGATTTAAATATGATATTTGAATAATGATATATTCACTTATCATTATTTTAGAGATTAGTCATTTGATTAGTATTCAATAGTTAGTGATCAAATCTAACATTTGATAGTTAGTGATCAAGTAAGTATCGATCCGAGTTAAAAAAAGAAGAAGAAATAAGTGATGATAAATAGAAAAGTAGCATAGAAGTGATATTATGCCAAATATTGGGGAGGTGAGCGATCATTCCTCGTAACCAAGTTTTAATGCCCGTGTGAAAACAAAAAGGAGAGTCAAAGGAGGAAGAAGCGAATGATGGCATACTCGGTTATCGTTGTTTTGGAGATTAGTCATTTGATCGATATTCGATAGCTAGTGATTGAATCTCTCGTTTGATGTGTTGGAAATCGTTGTCACGGTGTAAAATTGGTGGTTGCATGCAGGTATATTCAAAACTCGAGGCAGAAGGTGGAATCAAGAATTATTATAAATTCTTCAAGTTTCTCTCTCTAAAAACTTAAACCTCTCACCGTAATTTTTTCATGTAATTGTTATACATTCTATGATACTCTCTTCTTTTTAATTTTTTGTCTTTATTTATCTATTTATAAACATATATTATGGACGAAATAATACAATTATTCATTAAATAATTGTAATATTTTACTAATGATAAAAAAATACCATTAATTATATCTTTTTATCAAAAGACATAACCCTACATATGATCATTCACTTTGATTACATACATAGTTTCAACACGATGGCTAGTAATTGAGTAAGTACCGGTCCGAGTTAAAAAAAAGAGTAAGTGATGATAAATCTAAGTAGCATAGAAGTGATATTATGCCAAATAATGGGGAGGTGAGCGATAATTCCCCATAACCAAGTTTTTAACCCATGCCCCCGTGAAAACTGAAAGGAAAGTCAAGGAGGAAGAAGCGAGAAAAAATAAATAGATTTCAGGCTGTCCTATAGTAACCATAGACGACCGCGGGTTCGCCAGTCTCCTTTCCGTGATTTCAACCTAAACCAAAGTTGAGTGAGTCTCTTCCGTCTTCACTTTAACATATGGGCTCTAGTATGTCGTTTTCTTGAGATTTTATTTGATAATTTTTTTTTCTTTTCTGGAAGAAATATGGTTCGTGAATCATGAATAAAGGAAATTTTGTTTAATTTCAGTCGTACCACTCGAATATTCTGGATTTTGGACTTACAAAATAATCGAAGAATATTTGAGCGTCGGAAGTCAGAAGTTAGGGTTTGATTCAGTCATTGCATTTTTTCGTTTGTAACATGTCTGTAACCTGAACACTTTCTTCGCCTTCTCAACTCATAAATATTTTTATTCAATAATAAAATAATATAAATTGTTTTTGCTTTACGTTCACAGCTCATTAATTCTTTGATTCAGTAACAAATTACTTTTGCGTAGCCAAAAAGTAAGTAATTTCATGGGTTGCATTACGTTCACAACTCGTTAATTCGTTGATTCAGTAACAAATTACTTTTGCGTAGCCAAAAAGTAAGTAATTTGATGGGTTGCATGGGATGTGTTTGAAAATTTGACTATGAGAAGGTTGGTAACTTTGTAGGAGAAGATTTGAAGTCATGAAGTACTTCGGTTGACAAAGAAGTTATGAGCACAGAGACGCAACAAAAAACTGGGCCTCCCCAAATTTTTAAATTGAATAAAGCATTGAAATTGGTAAGTTTTATTTTTACCCGCTGTGCAATTAACAGATTTCCGCTATTGTATGTTGGTTTCTGGCTTGTCATCCTTGGAACTGGCTCGTGGTCAATTTTTTGATGCAAGGCTAATCTGCATTATTGGATGGTCGAACATATAGTACTGAAAGTATTATTTTTCCGTTTTTCTTTTCGTTGTGCTTTCAACCGTCTAATCTTAGGCTTATCAGTTTGTGGTAGCATATTCTCGAGCATAATAATTAAGACTTGAAAGAGAGACATGGTATATAATTGGGGTAATAGCTAGCACCTTGGATGATAATTTATTGTTGTTGTTTTTTCATTTGGAAGGGCACTAATTAGTTTCAGTCTTGTCATTAGCAAAGCATTTCTAAGCATTTCTATAAGTGGTTTGCTGGTCTCAATTATATGTGCTTGTGCTGAACATTCAACCTTTTTACCCTTTTTTTTTCACATGGTTGGTTCACAGGCTGAACAATGGGTTGATAATATGACTAAAGCTGTAGAAGATGAACCAATGGAAGTAGAGCCAGTGGCTCGGCCTTCTCGGTCAGTATAGTTGTCTTCACATACTTTGCTATAGCTTTATGGTGTCATCATAACATGTTGGTAAGGACATTAAACATATGTTTTTGTAGGCTAGGACTTGGTGCAAAAGTTACACGTCAATCTAAGATTGGTCCTTTAAATGATCCTGTTGGAAGGAAACTGCATGCAAGGTTGAATGTTAGTAAAAGAAATGCTGCCAAAAAGGCTGAGGAGTCCACCCCATCTGGCAGAGATGAACATGGTGACAATGACGAAGAGGAAGAGGAAGGTTTGGAAAGCAGAACTAGTGCATTTGCAAAGAAGAGGGCAGTGCCGCCAATTTCGTCCTTACAATCATCAAAGAAACAAAAGTAACTTTGTCCTGTCATCTAGATTAAGTTTTTGCAACCACGTGTGTTATTATTGCTCTGTGAACTCAATTGCTTGACATCATTTTTTGATGGATGAGAGATTGGAGAATTTAAGTTTATGGACAACCGTGGTTTTATGATAGATAATGCGACTCTCTTGACTGTCAGGGTCCTCGAAATTTGCTTTGAATTCTAGTGATACAGTTACATACAAATATACAATCTTATACTCAATTATGGAGGTTGATCTTACTATAATACATGTGTGTTTGACGGTGTGGTGATAAATTTCCAATAAAAACACACGAAAAGTGTGATGATATAATGTGTATATTTTGTTCATTCACAATCATGTTGGTTGACATTCTCGCAACATGCTTGAGCAAACACAAGTATTTTATGTATGAAAAGAAATAAAATGTAAATGCAAGTGTAAGCAACTAACCATTATCAACTTTTTACCATCAACACACTAACATGTGAAATTTTTTTTCCTGTTATAATACCACCCAAATGGTAATAACTCAAAATACTTCCGACTTGGTAAAAATACATCACCGAAACAGAGAAACGAAAAATAAAAAATAAAATACAAACGAAAAATTAATGGAATCAAACCAAATCAAACCACCCTGAATGAACACAACAAACTCTACAAGTTATAGGATAAGAACGTATTATTGTTGGGCACTGATCCACAGCTCCTATCATCACCAGAAACAAGAAATGGAAATCTAGCAATTTTGTACAAGGAGCTCTTGCAACGTGAGTTACTTTGATCTTTGCTAGTGAGGGGTCCTTCATCTGACGATTTGTGAAAACGAAGGCTCCCATAGATGGTTAAATGGCATGGGAGATTCTGTATATCTACATTATTTCAGCGGGGAAGCTAGAATCTGGTATCAAATTGTTCCCTTGAAACTGCAAGAGAGTTAAACAAGACACCTCCGAGCTGATGAGAGGTCAATGCTCTTCCAGCCGATGTAAACAGTGGACTAGCTGACTTTCCTCCCACCCTAACATAGGTAGGTGCAGGTGCAATTTATTTTTATGAACAAAAAAGAGTATTCCGATTTAGAATTAAATGCTACTCTCATTTTCGATCAACTCAGCCAAAGGCACAGAACAGAAGTTTTCTGAGTTGGAATTGTTTTCACTTTCCTTCGTCTGAGCCAGAATCAACGGACATTCATTTTCAGGACTTTCATTGACACAACTTGATATGGTGTCTTCTATCAATTCTTCAAGAATGGCATCACCCATCTCAATACCAACACTGTCAGCATCAAACCGAAGGTCCATCCATGTTCCAGATTTAGCCATGTCTTTTCTGATGGTTAGCTCTAGTGTATGAGGCAGTGCAAGGGGGATGAGATGCCATAGAACTTCTTGCCATACCTCAGAAAGAGCATTTTCCTCATTTGGGATAGGCCGGATGTAACGTTTAATAAATGATACCCAAGGTAGGCAACCAAAGTAGTACCCACAAATTTCCATGAGAACTTCATTAATAAGATCGAAGAGGAGTTTTGCTTCATAACATAGCTGGTTGGGTGAGAACACTACCTCATCAAACAATGACGGGTCTAGAAGCTGGTCTGTAGATAATGATTTCAGACAAAGTTCATTCCAGTTTAAGCCAGATACTTGTAGCACTGCTTTTACGTACTCAAACATAGATTTTTTGTCTTCCACGGAGCTTTTCATTTGGAGGCTCTGAACTGCAGCTGAAGAGGCATGTTCTTCAAATTGTATTTGAACTGGTTGCACTGGGATATCAACTGAAGATTTGTGAGTAAATTGAGATTAGTCCAAAAGTAATGTGAAAAACAAAGTCAGCAGCAAATATTGGACACAAATGTATTAGACTATTTACATAAATCCTACCAATATGGGATCTGGTGCTGGCAGGGCTAATTTCATCCTCCGCAAACAGCGGCTCAAGAACAGAAACAGGGCTTGGGTGCTCCAATATGTCAATAGCTGTCTCTTGATCTTCAAGCTTCTTGGTTACCAAAGTGTTTGATGGAGATGCTAATGGAGAGGCAGGGAGTTGGTTATCTTCAGACGAGTGTAAGTCCTGGATGTAGAACAACAAAATCCATATCATAAGATGAAATGAGATATGTAAATGCAGCTGAACCACCACCAAAAGATGCATACAGGTGATACATAGTAAAGCTCTAATACATCTAAAGTGATGTAGCAGAGCTGCTTGTAATACAATAGTAAAAGAAAAAAATTTCTTTTAACTAAACATACAATTTTGTTCCTAAATGCTCCTCGGTAAACAAAAATAATGAAAGAGAAATGAATCAGCAGCATATAGTCATCAGTCATAGCTTTGTTATGTTGTGAAATGTAAGCATATCATATTTTTCATTTCAATCTCATTATAATATTTAACAATGAATGTTACTTAGAACAAAAGCACCAGAACGGATGACATATACACCTTAGATAATATTACCTCTTTCATGTGTTTGGAATGTCTTTGCTCGTTCCAGATTACAGACTCCTCCTCATTCTGCTTGGCACCTTTAATGCTGGAAGAACAACTTGGTTGATCTGTAGCATCCAAAACATTGCTCTCCTCCAGGACCGCAATTTCATTTGTCTTAGCTACCACATTGCCTTCTGAAATTTTAAAGCTGGCTGAGTACTAAAGAATTCGAACATGGGAATAAAGATTTATCAATATGCTTGTCACCATAAATTTTTAAGTTGACAAATCAATACCTCTAGAGCTCATCTCATCTCCGAGGGAAAAAGAAGTTTCTTTCACCTCATCATAATGAATCTGGTCAACTGAATTATCTGAATTGCAGGTAGGGGCTTGTACTTTATTGTCAGAGTTTTCATCAGAAATGCATGGCTCAGTTTCTAAACTTCTTATTGTTTGACCTAGATGGCTGTCTTGTTTGGAAGATGATATATTCTCATTCACCTGATGAAATTCGTCTGAGTCAATATATCTCATCTGAGCAGTTACAAAGCCATCCTCCCAGTTTCTTCCAGGGCTACCAACAGGAGAGAAGTTATATTCAGACAAAGCGAGAACCCTCCCAAGGGTTTTCGGAATCTGTCCACTTGAAGAATTAAGACTTTCATCCCCAGTGCTCAGCATCTCAGAGAGATGTTTCTTCGCTTCAATGTAGATATTAGATACCCTTTGCTCAGGTAATTTGGTGCTTTTGTGTTTGCTACCTAGTTCACAGTCCTTTAGCTTGCTGGTCTTGTCTACTTTCTTAACACCAACAGGTCTAGCAATTTTTTCAATAAAGAAATGGTCTTTAGTTGGAGACTTCATTCCAACATTCTCCTTAATCCCCCTGTCTCTATCCCCCAAATTTTGACACTCATAAGAAAGCCTTTTTTGGATACCATTGGCCTGGTGATCCTTTCCCATTGCATATTTCAACTTTCTTTTAATTTCCGAGAGAAAGAAGTGGGAACCAATTCTCTCATTTGGCCCCTTGTTTCTGATAACATAATGAGATCCTGGTGATGAGCCAACAGCGCTCTCAGTTTCAGCATTTTGTGAGCCTGTTATCCCAGGCTTCAAAATGACAATCCTATTTGAAGCTCGAGAAGGCTTTTCTCCATTTGATGGGCTTCTTACCTGAGACTTGACCTTTCTCCTGAAAAACTTTCGCTGTTTACGATCAACAAGCTCATCAGACTGCCTAAGGTTACCATGCTCGGACTCTGACAAATTGGACCCTGCAAGTGACACGGAGTCTTCATCTTTCTCTAATTGTCTATCTGGAAAATTTTGAATGAAATTAACCAACACAGAATTCGGATCTTGTAGATATTTAACCAATTCGGCATCTGAACCCAAAATATGAAGTGCATCTGTAAGTTGTTCTTTGCTGGGATGGATTTCCCCATCTTCTGAAAGATGTTTACCTTTATTGAGCTTCCGACTTATTAACAACTTGATTGCTTCCCTCAGTTTCTCTTCAAACTCAGGATTCTTCTGGTTTGCTTGCACATCAAGGTCACCCGGTTGCTCATGCTTCATATAACTTATGCTTCTCTGATGGATCTGATGGCAGAACTCTTCCATTACATTGTCTATATCAAGGGTACCAATAGATTGATGCACTGAATTCTGATGACAGGGTTGTTCATCTCTTAAATTTTCAGGGGAATCCAGATCAGTAATGCTACCAGAGCTTTTCTTCCGAGCTTTCTTCATTCCTTTGCAAATCTTCTTTCTAGGGCTTCCTAGTTCCTTGTGAGAATGTTTTGGTTGTGCTTCAGCATTGTTTATCTCCTTCTTGGTGTTTTGCTCACTGATAATCTCTTTTTCCATAAGTCTCTTCACACTTGGCTTAACAGCATCAGCTGCCGAAATTTTGCTCTCTTCACCCTCCTGAAATACACAATAGTATCAGTTAACATACAAATAGAATAGTTCAATAATGCCTTGACTCAGAAAATGAAAGGAGTAAAAGAAAGGTTTTAAGTTCCCTGAACCAACAATATTTACAATAGTCCCCTCATTATTATCAATCCAGGTCAGCGTCCCAAGCTTATTGATGGCATTTCCATCACCTGTAAATGAGAGAGAAATTCAACAAATAGGAGGAGAGAAAATAAAATTTAAATTAGTGATTTACAGAACCTAATTGTCTCTTATTAATGAATAAATTACATATCACAAATACAAATAATAGCTTTCAAAAATAACTTCAATCCAAGGGAGATAAAGTGTCAACAATTAGAAGAAGAATCCCTGCATGTTATCAGAACTATCCAGCCACCATTAAACAGACTTGTTTTCTATTCTCAAATGGAGATTAATTTTCCAAATTTCGTTTGGATCTTAGACAAGAATTCTTACCAGTTCCAAAACTGCTGCCATGGCGGCTATCTGGAAGCAATTTCTGAGTCAATCGACCATGACGGAAGTCAAATATACTTATCAAACCCCACATACAGCCCAACTGTTCCTTCTCATGTCGCACAGGGCGTTTCTGTGATCTTCTTGCCATTATTACCAGGGAGATTCTTTGAAGTAATTACTTTATGTTTATCCAAAAATTTTCCCTGGTTAAAGAAGGAACAATTAATTGATGTCACATAGAATGCTGCTCCTTTAAATTTCTCACCCATGAACTGATATATCAAAACAGCTACTTCCCGACAAATGATCACAGATTCAATGTAAAGAAAAATAAAATGAATTCACATGTGACTGCAAAAAGCTCAAAAGGATGAAGGGATGCCATTTAATAAGACATAACATATTTAATTAAACAGCTATCTCTGATGATCCCCTCCCCCCCCTCCCCCTCTCTCTCCTTTCAGACACACAGCACACTCACACGAGAGAATCATAAAAGTTCATTGGTAAAATTTTCTGACCTTACTGAAAGACATTTGAGATTTCTGAAATTACAGTATCAGATCATTAAAATAAAACAAAAATGAACCACATACGGAGAACTACAGAAGATGTAAACTTTTATAATTACAAGTGTAGTTTTCTAGTTGAGCTCTTCTACACAAGAGAAATCATGTTAATAGAGAGGCGTTCTAAGCAAGAAGAAAAATTTTAGGGAAGCAAAAAAAAAAAAAAAAAATAGAATTCTTCAATCAAGAAAACATGCTTGAATATGTGAAATCACCAGGGAATGATAACAGAATAGAATCAGACGCATCCAGAGCGTAGATCATATGCTCACGAGAATAGCTAGGAAACTCGGATGATGATTATTCTACACAAATTTGCATTACTGTAAAAAGCATCTACTTTTAAATTCATTCGGTCCTGACAATGTTAATACAATTCCCAACCCTATCACTGGATCTTTTAAAAAGATTTCATCTCCCTCATCAAATACAAAATCAACTTGTAGCTCCATCCATCTACCTTAAAAACAAGTTTGTTTACAAAGTCAATCATCTTGATGTTGAAAACACCAAGAAATTAGTTGAAAACACCAAGAAATTAGACTTAGAAAAGAAGCAAAAGTATAAAACTAATTAATTTTATTTAGGAATAGGACGGATGAAAACTTGAGGACAATGAAATAAAATGCATACCTTGATTTATTCGATATGCCCCAGAAGATTATCAAAAAAATTGTCAGATAAATTCATCTATCCTATAACTCGAATTTCAACCACATAAACTTCCTAGCAGAGTAAAGCTCAAGCTTGTTAACTTTCTTAGGATGGCAAGGTATCAAAACTTCTTTTTGCCTCCACAAGCCTTAAGAAATGCATCAAAATCCTCACAAGTCAAAAGCTTTTGATAATTTGATCTTCCCTGGATGAAAAGACATATTATAATTCATAGTCAGACAACGCCATATCAAAAGAATTCTTCTTCAAGACTTTAATCAACAACATTAAACAATGATCAATTTGACGAGAAAGTTTGATCATAACCTTGAAACACGTTCAAGTTTTGTCATCACACACAACCAAAGCAACCTCCCACAAGAAATAATTTAATAACAATTCGACGATTTCTGTACCGGCACATTGAATATTCCGATAATCGGGATATTTGCTCTTTGTCAGTGGTGATTGAAAAACTCTCCTTCATTGTCATATCACCAACAAAATTCAACTTCTCTCCAATCCACAATGATCTCTGAATAACTCTGAAAATTTTTCTTCAATGTTAAAGCTCCAGCTCACCAATGAAGAACAAGGAATAAATTTTGTAAACTGAAAAAAAAAAATCAGAGGTGAAATTTGATCAAATTGTAACACATAAGAAATATCACAGCAAGAACAATGACTTTTTCCAAGTGGGTATCTTTTGACAACCAAAAAGAGGCCATCAAATTCTTATCTCACCCCGACCCACTATTTTTTAACGCAATTTCCATAAGGACAGGCATTAATTAAAGAAGACTGAAGGAGAAGGAAAAAAGGAAGTGTGTAAGAGAGAGAAGGCAATGGAAAGAAAGTGAACAGAGAGAACTTTTTACAATGTTTGTTGGCTGCCCGTAGAAGAATACGTGACAGTTGGTTTTAGTGTTGGTGTCGGGCCCATTTTGAAAGTGTGATTTGTACACAAGAAAAGCAATTTTGTTTCTGCTCTGCTGCAGACTGCTTCGCGTTTAACAATCATCAGACTCACCATCACACCCGTCTTACTCTCTGCATATGGTTATGGAACATGGATTTCTCTCTCTTCCTCTGAAAGCACTTTATATGTCTCTGTGAACTTTGCTGGTAACGGGGAAGATGCCTTAAGAGGAATGTGGGCGTTCAGAACTGAAAATCCAGATTCGAGATTACATGGTTCAAACTGTCCATTGACTTGCGACTAGGAAGATGGCTCAAACTGAAAAATAAAAAATTAAGGCAAAAAAACAAACATTTTGATTTTGAATTTATTGAGTAATCCTAACATATTACATTTTTAAATTAAAACTAATGTGATATTTTTATCAAAAAAAATATATGATATTTATTAATTACACAACAAATTTTATAATATTTTAAAATCAATTAGTTATATTGTTTTATTATTTAATTGACCAATAACACCTAATTAATTATTAACTTGAAGCTGCTTTTGTATTGTTTTTGACTCTAAAAGCATGCAAAATAAGTTCGTCAACAATAATTATGATGATAATCTTTAATCATGGATGTTGGGTTTTGAATTTAAATCAAGGAAGGATGATAAATACTTTGTAATTTTGTTAAATAATAATTATTTATTATTTTATATTTTATAACAAAATTTTTTGAAGTTTAGCTAAATTAATTTTTATTTTTTTATATTTTTCTACTATATAATATTTATTATACCCATAACTTAAACAAAGGAATAAAAAATTATATAAAATAAGTAAAATAATTATTTCAAAACTATATAAAATTTAATTAATAAATTTTATTTTTAAAAAAATATATATATTATATTTTAAATTTTATATTTGTATGAAAATTTAAAATATAATATATACTTTTATATTTTAAAAAAATAAAATTTATTAATTAAATTTTATATAATTTTGAAATAATTATTTTTTTATATAGGCTAACAAAAAAATAATTTAACAAAAAGTAATTGTTAATGTAAGAAGTCGGCTTCGTGTAGAGGCCGGTCATTGGAACAGGTTCAGCCAATTCACCTTTGAGGCCCGTTTTTTCTCTATTCATCTCCTCCATCACCTTCCACACCAAGGACTTTATATCCTTGTCCTTGTTGTCAGTCCTTCGCTCCTCCTCATGACACGGGTGTCTCCACTCAAGTGCCTCACGTTCCCTTCTCTTCCTCCGCTCCAATAATATCCTCATGTCTTCCGGAAGTGGGCTGGAGTCGTCGGATATTTCCTGGACTGCATTTGGACTCCAGGATACTCTTGTAGACTCGGGGTGGTACTTTTCCCGGATCACAGGGGACATGCACGCGTCTTTAGCCCTCACTCCCCTCGAAGAGGCTCCTCTGCAACCTTGTTTTTCCCCTTTTCCATTGCCGTATACCTCCTGGCCCAGGTTTACCTCCTAGCTTTCTCTTCATCCCCCGCCATGGCTTCTAATCGAGGGAAACTGCTTTCCACCGTCTCATCTGGTACCCTCGCGTCCTGTGTATTGGCCTGCATTATCTTCCTCATTTCCTACATCTCGTTGGCCAATGCCTGTAACTACTGGTCCTTCTTTGTGTGCCGCCGTTCACTATCTTGAAGCAGCCGCAATAACCAATCTTTCGTTTTCCTTGTATGGTTCACCCCATGTACATGGGCCTCAACAGCATTTGGGCCGGGGTTCTCGTGCTCCAAGATCTCATGCAAGGCATCATCAACTCCCTCCGGGATGGCAGTGACTTTCACAGAGTATCCCTCCGTGTTACGACGTTCAGATGCGTGCCTCTTGATCGAATAACTTCTAACGTTGGTCATTTTTGCCGAAAATACTTTGCTGGATGGCTTTTTGTACGTTTCCCACAGACGATGCCAACTGTTGATGCAAGAAGTCGGCTTCGTTCTCAACTCCGTGCACCAGTAGATTTCTACTTCCTGTTCTTGAGCTCCGAGACTGCAAAACACAGAACACCTCAGGGGCAAAGCCGATTTTCCGACAAAAACCCTCCGATACTTAAGTTAATGAGGGTTTTACTTAATGTGTGAGAGAGGTGTACATGCAAGCTAAGAACGTAAAAGTTTCAGAGAAAAAATAGATGGAATGTTCTCTGTGTGTGTTATGAATGATCGAATATGTGTAGAAAAAACCTTTCTTACTCTTTATATGAAGTTCCTGTAAAATTCTCGTCCAAAGTCTGTGAAAAATCCCTTGGGATGAGTGAAAAATCAGAGAATCTCCTCCTTCCTCGATTTCTGGATGCTGTATATTGAAAGTCTACGAGTTTGTACTTTTGGACACGTGTTGTCGCGCGATTGGTACGTCCAGAGCAACTTGTTGCAAAAGTCAATGAATATGGGAAATCGTGATACTATTACCTGTTACGTCATTCCCGAGTATTTGAGTGTCTGTACCTCCGAGTGAAGCTTTCAGCTCTCCCGAGAATGAAATCCCCTGATTCTCGGGAGGCTCTTACACAGCGGGTGATAGTCCCGAAGATGACAGAATGTAGCATCGGGGATACATGTACACCCCGAGTGTCAGCGAGTCCCTGCTTTGTTGGAAAGAAAGTATCGGTTCGACCTCCCAAGTCCAAAAAGGCTTGTTGTCACGGGCCCCGAGTCCGAGTGCAAGTCAGCCGTGGATAACTCATTGGAGTCCTCTGAGCAGTAGAGTCGGGCAAAATGCCCGAGGCATTTTGGCCGTCTTCTCGATGATATCACCAGCTTCTCGGGAAGACATCGTGTCAGGGGTCCATCTAGGAACGAGGTGCATATTCAACGGGTCTGGATAAAGACATGGAGATGGACCTGTGGACTGGACTTTAATAAAATATCCCAATAATTAAATTATTAAATTTTATTTTTAAAATTTATGTTTAAATATACTGAATGCAGAGTTTCGACACATTTTGATTTTCTTGATCCTATGTTATAAAAGATAGATCCGGGTGTAAAAAAAAAAAGAAAAAATAATAAAATTGCAGTAACTCAATATACTCAAAGAAGCTCTTTCCACCGTTTTCATAATATTCTCAAATTTCCGATACGTACATAAAATAGCAGACTTTCAAATTTATGGGAGAAAGATAATTATCTTTATGGTTTTTTTAAAATGACAAATAATCCCCGACAAAATATTTGCAACACAACTCTTTTATTGTTATGTGATAAATATCTTTCTGTCTATTAAATTTTTATATATTTCGTTATCTATTTTGAGACTATTATTTCTGCTAATGCTGCTACTTCTTCTTCTTCTTCTTTTAATAATTAATAATTATAGTCGACTATAACTTAAATAAAATATTTGAATTATTTTTTATTTAATTTTTAAAAATAAAAATAAAATTTTATAAATTTAAATTATAAAATAAAAATAAATTCATTAAATTTTAAATTTTTAAAATAAAATTATTTTAAATTTAATTTTTTTAAATTAATTTATGTTGACGTATAAAATTCCCAATGATTTCAGTATGTCAAATAATAGATCTTACGATAATGATAATATAATAGTTGAAGATTTTTTTTGACTGAAATTGGATTTTATCCAAACTGTTTAGCTATTCTTTCTTTTTAGGATCAAATCAAAATTTTGTTCTTTTTGTAAAAGATGATGAATTTTATATATGATTGAATGACTAATCCTAGAGATTTTTAAGGTTACTCTTTTTAATGTGTGATCACTTTCTTTTTTGTGAAAAATTTTAGAAAAAATGTATCAATTCTTAATTTATCTCCAATATAATACCCTCAATTTTTAATGAAAAATTATTTTTAGTGAAAATTATGTTCTATATAAACCCTTTATAAGGAACATGGGCTTTATATGGATCGCAAGAGATTCTGTATTGAGTAAAAGAGCTTTACAGAAAACTATAAGGTTTGGTATAAGCTAGAAAATTTTCAATAGAGAATGTAAAA
>JAVXUL010000001.1:14520158-14533230 GCA_035590515.1 Trichilia minutiflora
CAAGCTGAGCTCTGACTAGTGGATTGGAATGGTTGTTAAGGACAAGAGTCCAACGGTTCAGCGACGGTTCATATCCAGCATCAAAGACTGGGAACCAATAAATTTGGTTATTACGAGTTTTGTTTATTTCTTTCTCTACACTAGTGTCAAGATTTTGACTCTAAATTAGAATATTACATGTTACCTTTTTTTTTTTTTTTTTGACTAATTTTAGGTATTTTAAATTGGATTTTGTTAACAAATATGCTAAACACCTGTTAAAACTTTTATATTTAATAAGTTATAATTTTTAATATATTAAAATATTGAGTGTATTTTCTCATATATGTATTACAACATATAAGAGTATATAATTTTATAAATACAAAATACATAGAGGTCATTTTGATCATCTTGGATATTAGTATAAAAATTATATATTTTTTTATTAAACTTAGGGATTTTAGTTTATTGAATTGAGAGAGTTTTTTTTGTAACTGGTAAATCTGATTTTTGTAGAAAATTTCTTACTTAGAAGAAGTGAGAAAGAGAGGAAAGAGAAAGAAAGGAAGAAGGGATAAATTTTACATAGAATTTATCCAATAGGTTTTGTATTTGGCCTTTTCTTCTTAATAAATTGTTGGATTCATTTAGATTTTTTTACAATAAGTTATGGAAACATTTTTCTTGAGTTTGATCATTCGGATTGTTAATTAGATATCTCTATGATGAGTTCTAACCTTTAAAAGGAGGTGATCAAAAAATTAGGATTAGCATCGAACAGTTTGATTCAAATTGACTGTGTGTCTGTTTTAATCATTGGATCAAAATGAATTTTTGATACGTTATTCATGAGATATCAAAATACAATCTAAACGATGAGGATTGGGAACAAAACTTCTGATAAAGAGCAATTATTATTGGATAGAATTGTTGAGTTTGTAATTTCTTTTTTCTTTGAAACTTAAGCATTAAATTTGTGTTTTTAGGGTATTTAGTATATTGCTGTAAAAATTTTTTGTTGATTGATATTGAGAAAGATTATACATTGATAATTAGTAAAGTCTTTGGGTGGACTACAATCCTATAATTTTTACTCCTCATTTTATAGAGGTTTTCACATAAAAATCGGATTGTTTTATTTTTGTGTGTGTGCATGTGTGTTGGTTTATATTTGCTGTTTTGATTAATTGTGACAGCACATCTATTGTATTGGATTTGTGCTCTAATGGATTGGTTTAGATTAAATTTATATGCAAGGGGAAGAATATAGTGGTTGGGTTTTGTATACTCATAATTTTTTCTTATCAAAGTGGTATCAAAGACAAGTTGTTAATTTTTGTTGGTTGTATTGAAAATCAATGCCAATCTAAATTAGAGTGGAATGGTTACTTGAATTATTTAAATTATCACATTTGAAAAAGGAAAACCTACTTTACGTGGAGGATTATCATTTACCTGTTTTTACAACACAGAAGTTAGAAAATAAAATTGATGAAGAATGGATCTTAATTTACCACCACCACCAATTGTGTGAATTCAGTAGATAGTGGGTAAACAATAATGTTTTAAATCGTATCATTGATGAAACACATACGAGAATATTATGGATAATACTTGAAGAGTTGTATGCTAGAAAAACAAGGAATAATAAATTATTCTTAATGAAGTAGTTAGTGTACTTGAAATATAAAGATGGAATGCTATTGACAAACCATTTGAATACATATTAAGGGCTAGTAAATCAGATGGTTAGAATGGGTATTAAATTTGATGATGAAGTTCAAGTTTTATATTTACTCAGTTCATTACCGAACATATGGGAGACATTTAAAACTTCATTATTTAATTTTGCTCTAAATTGTGTAATCACAATGGATTTGGCCAAAGGAAATATTCTGAATGAAGAGATGAGAAGGAAGTTACAAGCGTCTACTTGACATTCAAAGGTTTTGATTACTGAAAGAAGGGGTAAAAGTAAAAACAGAGATCCAAAGAATAGAAGTCAGTATAGAAGTAAGTCAAACATGTTTGTCAATGTTGAGTGTTATTATTGTGATAAAAAAGGGTATATAAAAAAATATTGTAAACAATTAAAAAAGTAAAATAGAAATGACACAGAAAAGACAAGAAAAAGTAGTGATAGAGTTGCCACCACTCATGATGATTTTTAACTTGTGTATGATGATGATTCCATCAATTTTGTATGCCAAAAGATTGGATAGCTGATTGAAAATGGTGCCTCCATTCATGCTACTTCGAGAGAGGATTTATTTACTTCTTATACATGTGGTGATTTTAAAAGTGTAAAGATGGGAAATAATGGGATAGCAAAATTTGTTGGTATTGAAGATCTGATCCTACAGACAAATAATGGCACCATGTTAATTTTGAAAAATGTAAAACATATTCCTGAAATTCGTGTGAATATTATTTTCATAGGTAAATTGGATGATGAAGGTTATTATGACACTTTTAGTAATGGTCAATAAAAACTCACCAAAGGTGTTATGGCTGTGGTTATAATAAGAAATATTTTATACTCTATTTGGAGATTAAATTAGAATATTATATATTAATTTTAGATATTTTAAATTAAATTTTGTTAACATATATGCTTAGAACATGTTAAAATTTTATATTTGATAAGTTATAATTATTATTATATTAAAATTTATAAAAAATACTCATTAATTATTATATTAAATATAAAAATTTATTATTTAATATAAAAATTAAATATTTAAAAATACTTATTAATAAAATTTAATTAAATTTAAAATTGTTGTATTTAAATAATTTTAAAAAGTTGGAATTTCTGGCATGATGTTTTTAATAAATAACGTTGAAAGTATGAATTGATTGCCTCAAATGATGACGCGGTTGATAGAACTGTAAAAGACAAATTACTGAAATAATAGTTGAGTTTTCTTTACTTTTTCTTTAATACAAAATTGCCCTGTTGGTAACGATACCACGACACATGCTCATAAATCGCAAGCAACACGAGGCGAAAGCATGTGATCATAAAATTCAATTGTCCGTTGAGAATGAGATAAACATCATACGTCATCTTCTTCATTCTTATCTCTTCTTAAATTGCTTCTGCTAGATTCACTTCAGTATAATTTCATTTCTAAGTTGAACAGGGGAAAATAAAAATTAAGCCAAGATGACAAAAGATCGGAAAATAGGTATAGCTTTGGATTTCTCCAGGGGAAGCAAATTAGCTCTGCGATGGGCTATTGACAATCTGATATACGAAGGGGACACACTTTATCTCATTCACGTTAAAACTCCTCCAAGCGAAGAGTCACGGGACCGTCTCTGGTCCGACACAGGATCACGTAAGTTCAGAAAGCTACCAATAAGCTATTTTTTTTCTTTAATTTACAATATTTACATGAAGGATGAATCTTGTAGCATTGATTCCATGGGAGGAGTTCCATGAACCTGAGGTGATGAAGAAATACGAGGTTGATCTTGATCCTGAGTTTGTGCATATGGTTAACACGGCTTCTTGGCAGAAACATGTATTACTCACTCTCTCTCTCTCTCTGGTTCTCTACAGCATTAAGTAAATTTTTTTAATCTTATAGAGATTGGAATTGTTTACAGGTGAGTGTTGTTGCAAAGATATACTGGGGCGATGCTAGGGAAAAACTCTGTGAGACTGTTGGAGATCTAAAGCTTGATTCTTTGGTTATGGGTAGCAGAGGTCTTGGAACCATTCAAAGGTAAATGTGTTTGCACGCGCGCGCGCGCACACACACACACACATACACACTAGTAAATTGTAATTTCTCTTTTGTTTTGTGTTGTCCATTAACTTTACTACAGTTAGATGGATGGATTTTTTTAATTTGAATTTAATGAGCTAACATATATAATGCAAAACTTTATTGACAAATGAATAATTGATTAAAATTTTAGGGTTCTTGTTGGGAGTGTGACCAACTATGTTTTGGCAAATGCAAATTGTCATGTCACAATTGTCAGGGAGCCAAGGGGCCATGGAACTTCGGATTTCTAGTTCTAGAACATATATGTGCTCGCCTGATATTTTCCCACAAGGATAAACAATGAAAGGTGGGTTTTGTTTCTGTTTTTGTTTTACAAGTGTTAAAACTATTTCCAAACATAATAGTCTTCCAAGGTGTTTTGTATATATGAAATGCTTTTATGATAATGTATCCGACTTTTTCTCTGTCATTATTCAAGTTAATTTGTTTCAGTAAAACGATACGCAGTATATTTGCTCCCGCTCTTATCATTCTTCTCAAATATAATTGGATTGCACGTACAATTATAACAATAAATACGCTATTTTCCTTTACATAAGAGTTGATTGCACATATGACATATCGTTGCGCACGTAGTCTTCTATATTTTCAAATGGTATCCTTTGACAGACGTGCCAAACAGCTGCATTTCTTCCGCAGCCATTTTCGATTTATAACTTCGGAAAGAGTTTGTTGCAGTTGCTCATTGTCATTGGAGCACATTTTATCTATCAATAGCTAGCTTTTCTAAATATCTGTTTGACATAATATTTTTTAATGTTTTTAAAAAATTTGTATCAAATAAGTAAAAAAAAAAAAAATTTACAAAATTTTTTTAAATACATTTAAAATATAAATTAAAAAAAATTAAGAAAGAGAAGTTTTTTTATTAAATATATAAATAATATTTATTTTAATTTAAAAATATTTATTTTAATTTTTAAAAAATATTTTGATTTAATTAAATTAAATATTTTTTATGATAATTTTATTTTAATTAAATTTTTTTTTTAAGAAAAGCAAAAATCAGTTTTTAACTTCTTCAAAAATTGTATTAAGTAGGCTATAAGAGCCGCTTCACGGAAGAGAAAATGGAAATTGATAGTGGATAAGCAACTGGGAAGAGTCAACTGGGCAAGATGATGATGATGAATTTATCTCTGTTGCCAAAACCAATAGGAACGTGGAATAAGTTGTTCCAACATAAATCTAATTTGTGCCTCTGCGCAATCCCAATCGTTATTTGGCTTATGATACCGAAGCTTTTTGTCACGTTCTTTGTTATCAATTTTCTTCTGGACAGTCAAACACAGCAAGCAATCATCCCACCGTACCTTAAAAACTTCTTACTAATAATAATTTTATAAGTTTCATAAGCTATTCTACTGGTTTATGGAAACAAATATGATTACGTTTCCTGATTAGTGTCTAAATTTCATCATTTGCAAATGTTTATTCAACCGTAGTGATTAGGCAGCGTTCTGTATATTCCAAAATTTGGTGAATTAAGTGATGTCTTGTAATTTAATAAAATAAACCCAAATATTGATATGCCTATGTAATGGAAATTTATGCCATCTCTTCCTGCTAAGACTAGATGCATTTATCGATTTGATATGTTTCCGCCTTTTAATGCCTTTTCATGTAAGACTATTGGACACAGTAAGGAGGTGCCTCATCTCAGATGTTGAGGACGAACCAAAATTTTAGTCCTTTTGGTTGTAACAAATAATATCCTATTTCAATGGAAAGAATTTAGAGTTCTACCTGGGCATATTGAAAACAGTTTGCAGAATAACGAGGAGCTTGATTGTACCTTCAAATTATAATTATAGGATTATCATACTTTCTCTTTTGCCTCCTTGCTTTCCTCAAAATTCGTTCAGTCTCTATCTTCACATCCTCTAACATCTTATTTTCATTGTTTCCTGTTGCTGCAAGAATTGTAAAGATATAGTTGGTGTTTGAATCAGTATATGAGAACAAAAAATGTTGTACGAGATTTGGACGAATAGAGCAGTGCCAAACAGCAACAGAACAAATCTTTGAATCCAATTCTTTTATAGATGAAAATAAAAAATTACAGGAAGCAATATTCAGAATGGACATCTTCTATTTGTATTTTCCGCAGTACATATTATATTTTAAATAAATCACTACTAAATATAGCAACTTGTTTTGCATGCAATCCCCTTTTGCATAATTATTAAATATCATATCCGTTAGAAACAATTAATTCTGAAACTTTTTCATTTATTTTCATTGAGTACCTATTTCCTTCTTGTTAATCAAACAGGAAAATCCTCCGTCAATCTCCTCATCTGAGTCAATGATAATTCCACGTTCTTTTGCCTGCACTGCAAACTAGCATCTTTAAATGGGCAATATAAACCGTACAAAACAAAGATTCACTGTCGTAAGAATTAAAAAATGAAACGTCAGTACGACTCCTAATTACAATGTCAATTACCATTCAAGCACTAAGTGCAGAAATAATGTCTAACAGAAGAAAGTAACCTGTCTAACGAAAGAAACTTCTTTTTGTTTCAGCACTTTCAAGGCAGAACTCTGTTTGAGGGTAGCTTGTTCCTTTCTTACAGACTTCCAATCTCCCATTTCTACCTTGGCTACTTGAATCCCTTGCACATTCACCTCAGGCGGCGCAGCTGGACTGAAATTACAAGAAAGCTTTTAACATTCTAAACATTGTTAGACAACCAGAAGAATAAATAGTAAAGAACATGCTTAATGCCGTCCACACATATGAAGAGAGATAACTGGTGAGAGAAGAAAGGAATGACAGATAGTACACTTGTTCACAAGTTAGAGATAGCATCAGCAGGTAACAAGAGAAGAACGAACTACCACCGCATGTGATAAGATTCAACTGTCGATGACAATATGCATGACACTTTCAAAACAAAGACAAATTGATGTCAAGTTCCTTCAATGAAAAGTGATGGAATTCTATTAACCAAAAAATGACTGCAATAAAGTTGCATGTCCAAGACAAGAATCATGACCATAAATTGTTTTAACATGTTAAAATAAACAGTGATTTGAACTGCAGTTTGAAACATGTGCTGCTTCATCTGATTGCACTACTGATGGAACACCATTTAACTTGCACAAACTCACAGCAAGTTATTGATTATTTCAAACATCATTTCTATGCAAAGGCTACTGTGAGTTGTCATTTGCTCTGTATTTAACTGGTTTAATGTAAATCTTCAATCCTCTTGAAAAACAGAAGGGTGGTTGACAGCTGTCATGCTTTTCCTGGCAATGTGCTGTTAGTGTCAATCATACGGGCATAACTGCAGATAGTACGGACTTGTATCCCTAAGAAAACTACACCAATAATGGATCGCTAGTATGCATTATTAGGACGCGGATGTGTTTCATCCGTGTCTACAACTAAGCTTATCAGTTCCTATTGTGGATATCCCACAATTACGATGATGCAATTTAAAGGTCTTCAACTTTAATGAGATTGTCCCACAATAGAATAGCAAAAGATGTTGGTTACAAAGTCATTAAATAGATAATTCAGAAAGCTGAGCTTCAAATTGGTGTCACACATGGACCTTGTGGGGATTCACTCAAAAATGGCATAGTGAGCATGGACCATAATTGACTTTATTTAGCAGCACAATAAGTGACAGTGAGGATTTTGAGTTTTACGTACTTGCTTAGGAGCTTTGCTGTTCTCTGTGAAGTAACACGACGGCAAGTACGCTGCAGATTTGCAAATTTCAAAGGCCTTCTGAGAAAATTGTATTGAGAATACACAAGAGATAAAAAACGCAATCTAAGGGGCTTTGATTAAGAAGGATGTAGCACCTTTTGTGCGGTGGTGGTGGCCACTTGACCCTCTTTCATGTGGCTTTTCTTGCTGCAAGCCATTGCCTGCAATTATCAAATGATGGATTAGAAAGTGTTTCACAGAGAAGTATAAAGCACGTTTGTGCGAGAACAGGTCAGTTGACCTTCTGTTTGGTTCTTCAAGTTGCAAGCCATTGCCAGCTGTAATCAAATGATTAGTGCGAAAGCATTTAAGCATGAGAGTATTGGAAACAGACAGATCAATTAACTTTAGACAGCTAGTATATGAAGGAGTAAGCATTATTTAACCTAGGCAAAGAAACATAATTCAATTTCATAGTTTTCCATTTAATCCGACAGCAATTCTTGGCAAATCTTAGAATTATTCATAGGTGTATCATACATGCCTTCATTTCCTTTGTGAGGGAACTGCAGACTTCATTATGCAACTTCAGTAGATAGGCTTCAATCTTTCCTGGCAAGGAAGAAAGCTCCATTGATATCTCTTTAAACTTATCTTCATATAACTTCTTCCCCAGTTGATCAAACAAAGATTTCAGGCCAGCATCAAGGCTATCTTTGACATCTTCTTGTCCCTTGTTCTGTTTACAGCATCTCAGTTTTGTTAAAAGTTCACATTTGTTTACACTTTACAATAGGCAGGTCAGAGCTGAAAGCAAAGAGGGCCATAAAAGATTGCCATTACCATTAGCTGCAGCAAGGTATCTTGGACAACCAACTTCTGGCAAACGCCTTGCACTGAAATAAAGTTTGAATTATTCAAGTAAACACAATAAAGAAAATTAGCATTGAATGAAATTAAGTGTAAAGTCACAGTTTAGTGAAGGTCAAATTCACACCAAAAAGGATGGGGTAAGTGTCTTGTACACAGATGTTTCTAATGAAAACAACAAAAAATGCATCCAGCTAATTTTTCATTTCAATATTTGTTATTCCTGAACCTAATTAATTTGCATAGATAAGCATGATATGACAGACTAAATTATTTATTTATTTTTTCTTTACAGCTTATAATTTCCTATGTATCGAGGAAATTAGATCACTCACCCTCCAGCAGCACTTCTTTGGATACTCTACTTACTTGCACAACATCACTCTGAATAGAATCCAAGATCATTCCAAACCTGTTAAGTGAAGTTTCCATCATGCCTAACCGACGTTCAAGTTCTTCACTAACCTGACCTGCTCAATTCGAACAGAGAAAGTTACTATTCGTGCCAAGATATAAGCAGGCATTAAATATTAATAGCATCGAATCCTTTCTTATTTTGGTACGAATTTAAAGTATACCACCATGTAGAAAGTCAAAATTTCTCTATCATAAATAATAATGAGTATATTTACATCTCTTATCTGAGGCAGAAACAGGATTCCATTTGCGGACTAGATTGGTAGAAGATCTTGATATTGGCATTTGACTCTCTTCTCGTGCACAGCTAACTTGGGGTAAGAAAGTGAACTTCTTAACAGAGTTTTCTGGTTCTTGAGAAAATGCTCTCTGCAAGTACATAAGAAAAACAAAAGCATAGAACAATAAAACTCTAATTTTTCACTACAAATCAGAAAATAACAACTCCAAAATGAGATTCAACCTGATCGTTTGTCAAAACTTCATCAAGAGAGGATTGAGAAAGCTGAGAAAACATGCCCTGCTGAGATGGAAGACCTTGTGAAAATGATTGCTGCGATGGTTGAGTTCGAAACTGTGAAGCTTGCATCCCGCTTGCTACAGCACTTGATCTCCTTCACGTTTGTCAATAAAACGACATTGTAACTAAAAAATATGAGCCAGATAATTCACAATAAAAATATATATATTATTTGTTTTATGTGATTTCTGTAGGATTGTCAGAAACTGAACTCAAATGACAGAGCAAGGAAGTTTGGCTGCAGAAATTATTTCTTCTGTCTTGCTATTCTTTTGAAAAGGAAAAGTAGACACTGTTTCATGATACTAAAAGCATTTGATCTCCTTAAGCATGCATAGGTGCAAAAAAAATATAATTAAGCAAAAACATTAAAATTTTTTGAATGATTGTTTACTTTTCATTAGTCCTTTGAAAATGTTGAAAGCATAAGATAGGGTTGTATACTCTTTGTAACACACGAGACTTTTTAACATTCGGAAGAACTGTAAAACCTGTTCTTCTCGTATATGTTCTCAGCAACCAATTGGAGTTAAGTTGAGGATCATTGCCAATGCCTCAAACTAAAAAGACACAAAATGAAAACAAATTCACTTGCAGACGTGCAATTTTTTGGTAACAATATCAATGATAGCCGATAATTAAAGGATGAAAATAACATAGCTTAGATTAAAGGTATAAGCGCTAATGTTTTCTTTCCAAGAATTTTTTCGTAAACCAATCAGATGCATTAGTTGATCTCCTTCAGATCATTATCAAAACAAACAGAAACGAATTGGAAGAGTCTTTTCTTCTATTTGGTTGCTGACACAGCAAAGGAAAATAGGATTCAATTTTAAACAACTTATCTTCTAGAAAAATGCAAACTAAACACCATAATAAAATCGGTACAATAGAGTAAAATTTTCCTGAATGTACATAAGTAAGTATGATTTTCTTCAGATTCACTAAATTTTAGGGGGAACCAAACACAAATTGAAGTGAAAAAAAATTGTAGAGAACCTTGTATGGGGCGGTAGGACGGAGATGGAGCTGAGATCACAAGCTTTGTTGATCTTCAACTTCATTTCGCGCCAATCAAGAGAGATTCAAAATCTTTCAGAAAACGAAACCTAATTTAATTGATTGAACCAACCCTGGTGATCGGTAAAAAAAGAGATCGGTAATTTAAACCGAGGGTGAATTGAAGAGATCCCTGATTTGAAACATTGAAACCCTAGTTGATAGGCATAATCGACGTTCGATTTAAACTTAATCGACAAATGTAATCTCCCATAATCTCTGAATTTAGAGGAGAGGAGAGTAATAGAGATTAGACAGAGAAGGAGAGATTCGGTTAGGAGCCAGCGTAGAGAGAGCGAGAGAGCGAATTGGGTTATTGGGGGATTTTAAATAAGGAAAGAGGCGGGAAAGGGTCTGTATATTATTTATAGGTGCTTGCTGTGTGTTTTGCGGATCTCTCCGTTGGCGGGTCAAATACCCAAGAAGCCCATTCGACATTACTAGTGTACGGGCCTTAGTCTTCAACTACGTTTTCCATCATTTGGAAAGAGAATATGCTATAACGAGGAGGAATGGCATGCGAACACACGCAATATTTTTTACCTCCGTTCCATCGAAGTCTTTTTTAAAATATTTTTCTTATTTACAGTAATTTAAAATTAAAAAAATACTCACTAATGAATTCATAAAGATTTAATTTTATTGCTAAATAAGTTATGCTTTATAGAAAAAAAAATTAAAATAAAATTAAAGATACATTGCTAATAATCTAAATAATAATAATAAACACAAAAATAATAGTTCAAATATAAAGAACAGTTAATCAACAACTAAATTTTTTTTGAAATAATCTTTTATTTCATCTCGTTAGTATTATCATCAATCTACAGCCGATTAAAGTATAATACTAACACTCCTCTTTACATCAGCAATTATGAACTCCAAATTTTATCCTTAAGAATTCAAATTTATCGACCAGAATTGCTTTGGTAAAATATCAACAATTTGAACTTCAGCTTTGCAATACATCAGACTTATTTCACCATTCTTTTGCACTTCTCTCAAAAAGTATAACTTCACATTAAAATATTTTGTCTTTATGAAATACTAGATTTTTAGAAATTACAATTTCAACTTGATTATCTATGAACACTTCAATGCACTTCTTTGACTCCAAATCAAGATCACACAAAATTTTTGGTAACCACAAAGCTTGATTAAATTAAAGCTCTTGTCGTAATAATACATTCTATCTCGATAATAGATTAAGCAATAATATCTTATTTCTTTGAATATAAAGAAAAACATCCTAAGCCAAAATTAAAATAGTATTTTGAAGTACTTTTCATATCATTCGTAGAGTCAGCTCAATTGTTAGCAAAAAAGCATAAAGCTTGAAATTCTAACACTTACTAAACTTGACTCCATAATTTAGAGTTTCTTTGACATATTTGCTCACTCTTTTTAGAGCTTTCATATGCAATTCACTTGGACAATTTAAGAATTTAGACCATATACTTATAGCATATAATATGTCTGGTCTTATAGTTGTAAGGTATATCGAAAATCCAATTGTGAGCCTCGTGTATAAAATTTAGGGCTAATATGATAATTTTTATTAAATTTATACATGTGTCAGTGTATAATTTATACATAGTTGACACGTCATTGTGATTCAATAATTATTTTAAGAATTTAGTTTAATTAAGATTGAATTTTGAAATTGTAGATCCAAAGACCTTAATAAAATTAAAAATTAATTTTATTTTAAATGGGATTTGAATGAGATTTTTTAATTTAAGTGAAAATAGGTGAAATTATTAATTCATTTGAATAAAATTTTAAGGGTTTTTTGGATAACAAATTGGTCTAGTTTTGTTTGAATGAATTAAACTATTCGTTCGATCGAATGTTTTAATTTGTTTGAACGAGCTACAATTTGTTCGAATAGTAAAATTGGGGCTTTCTAACTTTAAAAATTAAAGGACTTATTTGAATGAATCATAATTCGTTCGAATGGGTAACCCAATTTGTTCGAACAAATCTCATAATTCATTGAATCGAATGGGTAAAAAATTATACGATAAGACTTTGAAATTATCTCCATTATATTTTTAAAGATAAAATAATAATTTTATCGTGCATTATAAATTGAGGATAAACCACTTTCTCCTCTCGTGTTATTCTTCTTCTCTTTTCCCTCCTCCTTCCTTTCTTTATGTTTCTTTTGCTACCTCTCGAAACCCATCTTCCCACCTTGCTATTTTCTTTTTTTTTTTTAATTTTTTACCAAACTCAACATTCTAAACCTCTTACAAACTGTAATTTATTGAAAGAGGCAAGAGATTATAAAGAAAAAAATTAGAATTTTTATTTAAATTGGGATTTTTTAAGGATTAGTCAAAATCAAAGTATTCTAAAGGTACTACGAGATAAATGATAATATTCCTAATCTATTTTATGCATTTGTTCGTATTTGAAAAATTTTGAATTTGGGATTTTACTGTATATAATTAAAAAAGTTAAAATTATTATTGATAATATTTAAATTATCTTTCTAAATTCAAAATCATTAGTGATAATAATTATTAATTTTTCATTTGAATATATGAAATTCATCTATAACAATCCAATTAATTTTTCTAAAAAACACAAGTTTTATAAGTGAAGAAAAAATAAGGTATAACGAAAACAATAAGTATACTATAGGCATAATAAGGTATAAATATTACTTTCACTGTAATATTTGTTGACCTTAGGGTCATACTAATCTATGTTTTGATGATAACAAAATATTGAGTTTGATCAAGTCAAGAA
>JAVXUL010000001.1:14533330-14559183 GCA_035590515.1 Trichilia minutiflora
GTTTATATCGTATTTTTTGAATTGAGCTTCTCTAATTTATAAACCAAGTATTATTTATGTATGTATAACTTTAGTTCACTCACAGAGTATACTCTCGTATACTCACCCCCTCTCACTCTCTAGTTTCAGGTTTAGATTGTCAATAAGTGCTCGGTGGTGGTGATTCTTCAAGTTGAAAGGATCTCAGGTATACTTCTGAAAACCAATTCACTTATAATGGTCTTAGTCCACTGGAATTGTACTGTGATTTAAACTTGTATTTTCGCTTATGTAATGGAAATAAATGTATAAACTACTTGGATATTATTTTTGATTTGCTTAAGATTTGATACTTTTATACTTTAATGATTGGTCTGTGGAAAAAAGGATTGAAATGTTCTTTATAGAAGTGCTTGTGGGTTCTTGAAATGATTCGAAACTTGGGTGGGTGGGTGGATTTATTTTGAAAGTGTTGCATAAATGATTTGAAACATGTTTTTATAAAAGTCTTACAGGCTCATAAGGCGTGTTTTGGTGATTGAATACACCCTGGATAGTATGTGACGATTGTCACATGTTAAACCCACGGGTTAGGACGTGACATTGGATGCTTTCTAATAATGATGTTATAAATGCAATGGCCAAAAAAATGTTTGACAAATTTTAGAAATATTGAGAGGTGGTCCACTATTTTAACTGTAGTAATAGTCTTGGATCTAAGGTATAATAAAGGTGATTCACTATTATTATCCTACGATTTATAGTGATAAGGCAATTAGTGAAATTAAGGAAATATGACAAATTTGTTATAATTTACTTAATGAGTATCAATCTAGGGCATCCAAGCATAAGCAATCTGAATCCACTTCTTTAGCTCCAATTTCACAACATTTTCTGATATTCAAAATTCTCAAAAAAAAAGAATTCATAGATTTAATGGCATTTCTTAGTTTAGAAATCAATGTTTATGTGAAATCTGAATTAGATTTCTATCTTAAAGAACCTATTTTGCCTTGGAGTCTAAATTTTGATATTCTTAATTGGTGAAAATCAAATGGAATAAGGTATCCAACTCTACAATCTATTGCTAGAGATTTTTTAATAGTGCTTGTATCTACTGTTACATCTGAGTCTGGCTTTAGCACTAGCAAAAAAGTTGTCAGTATCCATAGAAGTAGGCTTCATGAAGATACTTTGGAGGCATTGATGTATGCACAAAATTGGCTATGGGCAAACTCTAAAGATAATCATGACACCCATTGAATGTAATTGTTTTTATTTTAAATATGATATTTAACAAATTATTATACTATTGACATTCTTATTATTTCTTTTTTTACAGTTTTTTATCCAAGTATGAATTTAACTACTTTATGTACGGCTGAAGACGATGTTGATAGTTGATTTTCTTACATGCCATCATAGATTGGAATGGATGATTTGCCTTACATACAATCTTGTATTAGAATTTGGCCAAAAATTATGCTTATATAAAGAATTTAGAATATTTTAAACTTAATTCTAATGTATGTGTAATTTGTATAGATTATGTATCATGTATGGACTTTATTTGAATTTTTATTAAGACTTTTTATTATTATATTTGTATTTTAAGAAGAAAATAGTTAAACGAGTATTTATACCAATATTGGATAGTATAGGGCTATTATTAATCAGATTTGGGACGAGTATGAATAATGTAAGTGTATATTTAAATGGATTTAGGACAGGTTTGGGTACCTTACACATAAACAGGTATAAAAATGGGTATAATATTTTTTGCAAGTACCTTACCTATTGTCACCCCTAATAGGATAACATTAAAGATTCGATATGACCATTATGAGTTTCTAATTATGCTATTTGGGTTAATCAAGACACATGCAATTTTTATGAATTTAATGAATCAGGTCTTTCACTTTAATTGGATAAGTTTATCATTGTGTTTATTGATGACATATTAGTATACTCGAGGAGTAAAAAGAGCATGCTTAGTATCTTAGATTAGTGCTACAGACTTTGAGAGATAAACGACTATATGCAAAATTCTCTAAGTACGAGTTTTAACTTACAGAAGTGAATTTTCTTGGGTATGTTGTATCAAGTAACGGGATATTTGTAGACCTAAAAAGATTGAGGCAATAGTATAATGGGAACGATCGAAGAACGTTACTAAGATCTGCAGTCTTTTGGGACTAACAAGATATTATAGAAGATTTGTTAAAGGTTTCTCCCTTTTGACTGCATCACTTATACACTTGACAAGAAAGGAGGTCGAGTTTAAGTGGGATAACCAGTATGAATAGAGTTTTCTAACTTTGAAGGATCGTCTCATATCGGTTTTAGTTCTGACATTTTTCATGTCGAGAGACTGATATAGAGTTTATAGTGATGCCTCAAGACAAGGCCTCGATTGTGTGTTGATGCAAAATAGAAAGGTGATAACGTATACTTCTAGTTAGTTAAAGAAGTATGAAGAGAATTATCTTATCCATGATTTAGAGTTAGCGATTGTAGCTTTTGCCTTAAAGATATGGAGGCATTATTTGTATAAAGAGGAGTGTTAGATGTTCACTAATCATAAAAGTTTAAAATACCTACTCACATATAAAGAATTAAGACAGTAAAGATGGTTAAAGCTGATTAAGAATTATAATTTGGTCATTGACTACCACCCTGGAAAGGTCAACGTAGTGGCAGATGCCCTGAGTAGAAAATCTTTAGCTATTTTATTCCTTATTCGAATTGCTTATATACCTATTTTGTTAGAATTGAGACCTATGGGAATTACACTAGGGTGTGATGAAGTTAAAGCTCTAGTAACTAACTTTGTTGTCAGACCTACCCTAATAGAGCAGATTAGATAGTGGAAGATATAAGACAGAGAGTTGCTCAAGATTTACTAAGGATATCAGATAGTCAAGCACGTGATTTCTACGTTATATGGTATACCAGTTACAAGAGTATCAGATCGAGATCTTTATTTTACTTTGGGATTTTAACTAAGACTTTAGAGGCTTATGGGTTCTTAATTAACTTTCAGTTCTATATTTCATTCTCAAATGGATCGTCAATGAGAAATAACTATCCAGACATTAGAGGATATATTATGAGCATGTGTTATAGAATTCCAGGATATCTGGGATATGTATTTATTATTGATTAAGTTTGCTTATAATAATAGCTATCAAACCAGTATTAGGATGGCTTCTTATAAGGCTTTGTATGACAGAAAATGTAAAACTCTACTTTCTTGAAATGAAATCAAAAAGGGGAAGCTTGAAAACATTAAATTAATTAAACTCACTATCAAAAAGATTAAGGTTATCCGAGAAAAAATAAAAAATGGCCCATGATCGATAAAAATCATATACGGATAATTGAATGAGGGAGTTGGAATTTGAAGTAGGTGATCAAGTTTGCTTAAAGGTGTCTTCGTGAAAATGTATAATCAGATTCAAAAATAGAAAAAAAAATTGCATCCTTGACACATCGAACCATTTAGAATATTAAAAAGAATTGGTTCGATAGCATATCACCTGAAGTTGCCATCAAACTTAGGTTATATTCAAAATATATTTCATGTATCACTACTTAAGAAGTATATACCAGATCTATCGTATATTTTGAAAACACCACCGATCGAATTGAGAGAAGACCTTAGCTATATTGTGCAACTGGTGAGGATCCTAGATTGGTAGGAATGAGTTTTGAAAAGTAAGAGTATTCTCATGGTGAAAGTTCTATAGAAAAATGCCACTATCGAAGAGTGACTTAAGAATCAAAAAGTTTGATGCAACAACAAAACCCGTACGTATTCTAATAATATAGAGGTTAAATTTGGCTTATTTTCTATTTTTACATACTTATAGTTATTTTTATAGCATGACTTTCAGTATTTAATGCATTTAGATAAAAACGACAGTGTCTAGTCCTAATAATAAATAAGATAAGTGAGGTATTTTAAAATACCTTTATTTCATTATTAGGAAAAAAAGGAGGAGGGGAGGATTAATAGCTTAAGACATACCATGCATTTCTGTCTTTATCTACTATATCAAATTTTGAGGATAAAATTCATTTTAAGAGAGAAGGATTATAAACACCGTATTTTTTATATAAGGCTATTTTGATCATCTTATTCTTCATGGGTATTTTTGTCATTTTTTAAGTTGTATGTGTTTGGATATTAATTTGAATAACAATTTTGTGGTGACTTTTTCAAATAATTTAAGAAAAATTGAGTGGACATGCTTATTGAAAGAGTTAAAAATGAATTTGAAGAATTAGTTTTAAAAATTTTCATACATAGTAAAGTTCGATCGAATAAATCATGGGATTCGTTTGGACAAATGGATTTGATTAAACGAATCCTGCGATTCGTTCGAACAAAATGCTAGTTTGATTGAATGAATGCTTAATCACAATTTTTTCAAAGAGTTATGAATATCTCAACTGATTCGTTCGAACGAATTGAGTAATTCATTCGAATGAAATAAGGTTTGATTGAATGAATCGAGCAATTTGTTTGATCAAAAATCTCATAAAAATATTGATTTTACCCTCAATAACTTATATTTTCTTTCAATTTTTAAGGGTAAAATAGTAATTATACATATCTATATCTATTTATATATATATATACACACGCACACACCTGATTGCACAGTAATTTCATTTTACTCTTTTCTCCTTTCTTCTTCTTTTCTCCCGTTTATCTTCACAGTTTTTGCTTTATCTCCATATTCTTCAATTTTTTCCCCTATTTGACTGATTAAATTCCTGCGTTTTACACCAAAATGATAGCCCTCATCATCCTCTACATCTTACATACTTGGTTTCATCGATTTGACGAAGATTCGAGCTTAGAGAGCAAAGAGGAAGCTTAGAGATTACGATTCACGTCGAAAGAAATTTGACAATTCACAAAGATTAAATCTTTCTGGGGTTAATTTCAACCCTTAGGTAAGTTTTCTAACTCGATTTTTATAAAAATTACATGTTTAAAAATGATTCGATAAAATTAAATATTTTAATTACTGTTCACCATTTTTAAAATAAACCCTGAATAGTTGTACTCCAAGTTTAAAATTAGTTATTTAGGATGTGAGGAGCCTGTGTATATCATTTGTTTTATGAAAATGCAAAATTTGGAATTTAGATATAGTAACAATGAAGTTTGGTTATTGTATACTAAAAAATTTTCGTGAAATCGATGATTTAGATTAATCTCGATGAATTGGAATCGAATGGGTATAAAGGAGTATAACAAACATTAATTTGTTTAGGTTAGGCTCGACTCAAATGTTTTACTAGATTTATGATAGATTGAATATCAAATCGAATTAAACTTGTTATAAACGGTTATTAACATCATATGGGGCATTCTTAGATATCTTTTCATGCATAGCATATTAAATCTAAGAGGAATAATCGTTAATTATGTATATGTGTGTTTATTTTAGACACTGACGAATTAGTTTAAGTATCTTCATCAGGAGAAGGCCAACGAGGGAGCATTTCCCTGTCTTATAGTTATGAGTGGATGTTTTTCAACCCTTTTGCTGATTTTTAAATTATTTATAACATGAAAAACTTATATTTTATGCTTTAGGGCATTAAATCATAAGGTGTGATTATGTTGAGGTGGCAATTAATTATAGTCGTTGTGTGGAGACCAGGATAGTCTCTTGTTTATGGTAATTTGTTTGAAATGATGATTTTAATGATATATTTATTTATATATGTGGTTATGGCATGTTTTTCATATGTTATGATTTAGGTCAGGAGGTCGTGTATGAGATGATTTTACCTTCTTAATTAAACTGATTTTATTGATAGTTTTCTCTTATTTATTTATTATTATTTTAGCCTGTGAGCTATTGATAATGATTTTATCTTTGTAGGCCAAGATTTATGAATATTTTGCTTGTGAGCCATTGATGATAATTTGAACCATGTGGGTTATGTGATTGACTTCTTTGAGGATGAGGATCGACTATGCAATTTAAAATAGAGCAAAAGGATCCAATAGACTCATGGATGAAAATCAGCCATACAGTCTAAAATAGGACGGGTATGATCCAATACTCCTATAATGCATAATTTACTACCATATAGATATATGTATATATCTTTACTGGTTGTGGATCATTCATGCAGCTTGAAATAGAGTGGGTGGGATTCTAAAGATCGAGAGGGGAGCTTGATTTTTCAATTTATTATGATACATCAGTTGTATTTCACTTCACCACACCTATTTTATAATCGAATTGCCTCTTCCAAAGAGTATTAGAATGCTAAAAAGTTTCTTGAAAAATTTTAGTATAATTTCAATGTGTTATTTTTTTATAATCTACTTACTAAGTATTTTCTAATACTTACTCCTTTTTTCTTCACATTTCAAGATAATGCTTTTAGGTGTCAAGCGAGATTGTAGCTATCAGAGTTTTCCATTTGATTTAGATACTTGACTCATATAGTTACATATTTGGTCTACTGTATTGGTGTATGTCCTAGAAACTATTCGTGTTATTGGTTTCAATGCTAGTGATCTTTATTCACATACATTAACTTTTGGTTATCAATAAAAGAATCATTCTTTATTCACATACATTAGTTGTTTTCTTTATATTAGTATACTCATATATAAAGAATGTATGTAAATAATTCAGATATTTTTGTTTAATTGTTAAATAAACTTATCAAAGTGTTCCTTACGTATGTGATATAGATTTGATAACTATATCATATAGTAAGTATAGTAGTTATCACCTAATAATATCATATGATGATATATGTAGGTTGACAATATAGGTGTTATCATAAGCGCATTAGTATAGATTTATAGTTGGTTAACTATTTATCGAACAGGATTACATATTGACAAATCATATGGTATGTATGTAGTCAATGATTTATCAATAAATTGCAATAGTGTGGGATATAATACTTAGACTTGAGATGTTTAGAATCGAACTCTGTATGGAGGGGTATATTTCATATGATGTATATGTGCAGGGCTAATCACGCCTTGTATAAAAAGTCAGTTTGAATATATTTTGTTCATATAGGTGTTCAATTGATAGTCAAGATGGAATTCGTTGACTTGACACTATATACTGAGAATTTTCGTTGACTCTATCTGAGTCGATATGATGTACAGATTTAAAGTCTATGGTCATAACAATTATGATATATGATCGACGATTCGTATAGACATCGAGACTAGGGTTTTGACAATTCATAAACCCTTATTCGATCAGGATATGATAACGGAAGGATATTATCCACATGTTATGTACAATCAATAGAGGTTTGATGAAGACACTTCTTCATCGTGACTTAGGGACTATGAAGCGTAGCTAAATACTAACCATAGTCGTTAGGTATCAAAATATTCGAGATCGAACTGTTCAGAGTCGAAGTGTTCGACATTAACTCATCCAATTCCTTGAGAGTTTTCATAAAGTAGGAAGAGATAAAATATTATCGAGAGAGAGTTAGCGATCTCATGATAACTTGATCTATCGAAATAAATACATATAATAGTTATATGTATTTATTAATTTTTAAAGTGTTAAAGAATTGATATACTGATACCATATAGTAAGTTAATGTAAATTACTTGAATCAAAATAATAATATTGATTATCAAACATATTAGAATGTGATTATAAGGTAAAATGGTAAAAATTAGATTAAATTATTAATTTAGTCTAAAATGATCATTTTGGCCCTATGTTATACAAATATGTAATTTATTGTAAATTACATGTTCAAATTTGATAATTATGATTATCAAATATATTAAAATATGATTTTAATAGAAAATAATATATTTTAAATTAAAATGTTTAATTTAAAAAGAAATTATCTTTTTACCCTTAAGTATAAATATTAATCAAGAGCATTATGATAAATCTACCATAATTTTACATTTATGAAAATTCAAAATATATATTAATATGTCTAATTATCAAATTCTTTAATGGTTGGAGAATTTGATAAATATTAGAATTTATATGGATGAAGTTTTGACATTTGGCATATTAATATTAATATATAAATGTTATATATTTTTAATTAATTTTTCTTGATCAAAAATTTTATATACAAGTTTAACTTGAGCTCACCCATGTAAAATGAGCTTGAATGTATCATATAATCTCACCATTATTTAATATATTTATTTGGATAAATATTACATTAAATAAATGATGAAAATAAGTAAAATTCATAAGATTTTTGGGTCATCTCCTACCTTTCACGAATTTGCAACCATAGGAGCTCAAAGGGAGGGTTTCAAGTGAAGAGGTCTCATATAGGGGTGGGTAAATTTAAACCGATCCAAACTGCTTAATTTGATCGGTTTGGATCGGTTTAAATCTATGTTGGATTGATCTCTGAATTGAAATTTTACAAACCGCTATTAACAATTTGGGTTATGGATTGAATTAATTCCAAACCGCAAACCGCCAAACCAAACCGTTTAAATAAATATTAAATATACATAATATTATTGTATGATAATATTAATATTATATGATAAAATAATACATTAATTATTTTTTTAATATTTTATGATTAACTAATGGGTTTATCATTTTAAAATTAAGTTAGAAAGCAAATTAAGGTTTAAAATTTTATTTTTTGATTCAATTTAAATTAATAAATTATTTTAATTTAAATTAAAGTTCAAACCACAAAGTCAAATCGCATAATGCGGTTTGGATTAATTGCGGTTTGTGACATATTGTTGAATTGACTTGAATTGTATAAAATTCAAATCGCAATATTTAGATCGGTTTAAAATTTTATCTTAAACTGGTCTAAACTCCAAACACCCCCCTAGGTATTATAAAAAGATTGCACTTCCTTGGACTAAATCATTAAATCGGTTGTTTTTTATTAATTTTTCTTCTACGATATCTGCAATTTGCCCATTACAAAATTTATCAAATGAAACCTGCGATAGGTCGGTCCGACTGCTTAAATGACATAAGCATAATATTATTAATTAACCTTTGAAAACAAATGTATAAAATATACGTTCGATATAGTTTGGTACTTAATATATTCGTTATATTTCACTGAGTAATTAAGGTATATTTAACAATTAATTGTTATTTTAATTATTGGCATAATATCTAATGCAAAAATAAAATAAAATAAAAAAGACTATGAAACGTCAACGAAACTCAACAAACTAGACTAACATTATCGTATCTTGAAACAATATATGCAATCAAAAATATTCAAAATATTTATAATAATTTTAATTTAATAATAAAAACATACAGAACATTATACAATTAAATTTATGATATAACTAAATTATTAATTTAAAATATTATTACTACACAATAATCTTAACAACTATAGTCTTAGTCTTCTATTATGTATTATTAAGGCGTAAAATGATTCGAATTGATGGATTTACACATACTTAAAGGTTGGTTAGACAAATTTCTATGCTAAACTCATAAAATTATACATTCAAACTCTACAAGTTTGACAATAATAAGATGTAAAATGTATTTTTTGATTATAAAATTTTGATACTTAAATCAATAAAAAAGTATATAAAATAAAGAAAGAGAAAATTAAAATTAAAATTTGTCTTTTCTTTTTTTGTTGTGAGAGAAAAAATCACTCTTTTCTCTTATTCTATTTTTATGTTATCTTTAATTATAATCTCTTTTTGATGTGATTTTTTATTAAATAATGGGAATAATAATTTTTTTTTGTGTTTAAATAATATATTAACTATATTTTATTAATACTCATATTATATCATATTTTTGAGTTATAAAGTTTGTCAACATTACATCACCCACAATTAACAGATGATGGGATAAATAAATTTTCAATATTCAAGCAATTCTTTTGATTACAAATTTCTTTATATTTTTTAATTATTTTTATTTTTATAAATACATACAAGTTAGGAGTCAAGGATTTTGAATGCATAATTTTTTTTAAAATCATAAATATTATTAAATATTGAATCATTCAATATCTTAATATGAATATGATAGAATTCACATGAAAAATGAGAGGTATAGAATTAAGTTTTACTTTTAGAGTCAAAGATGCCATATATTCATAGAAAATAATGCCATGTATTCGTTGAAAATTCTCTTAAATATTTAATTTCTAATTTTCTACCCCCAACACGTACAAAAAACATGACATAACGCCAGAGAAATATGGGGCTTGTACAATTCATTGGTTATTCAATATGACTTTCAACTATTAGAATGAAATTGGAATTCAAATTATAAACACATTCGTTCTAGACTTAGAACTACCCATTCCAAAATTACATAATCTTTGATGACCCCACTCGTATGTGATCGAGCGGCCTGCAACGATCCCGCTATACTATGTTCCCTGCATTACAGGAAACATGTATTTTGGCATCGTCTATCAATTAAGCTTGTAGTCCAAGCAAAGCTTTTGTATTGGTTAAGCAGCGAATTCAGTCCAAAACATTAATTCTAGGGCCCCACTCAACGGAATCATACATTATATTGGTTAGGCAGCGAATATTCCGTTAGAATATTCATGTCATGCCCTTGAAGGGGCTCGAGTATTAATCACAATGGAAGCAAGAATATGAAAAAATGTTCGTTTTCATATGTAACAACTGTTCGGTAAACTTTCTTCTCTAAACGAGGGCATTCTAACGAAATTAAGTGTTTATTTCATTATATTTTTTAAATATTTTTATTAAAAATTATATTAAATAAATAAAAATATATTTAAAATAAAAAAATAAAAATTAAGAATGACGAGTTTTTTATCGTTAAATATATATATATAATATTTATTTTATTTTTAAAATATTTTTTTAATTTATTCTTTTAAATATTTTAATTTAATTAAATTATATATTTATTATGATAATTTTAATAAAAAAATTATTTTATTTGTTATATTAAATAATTAAAAAAATTATCTTAATTTTAAAATCTTTTTTTTTTTTTTAAATAAAATTTATTTTTTAAACTTTTAAAAAATTATCTCAAATATACTCTAATCATATTGAGAGGAGAACGAACTCAAAACTAATCTAAACATATTCAACCTATTTAATTAGGTTGATTTAGATTTTAAAAAGTTTAGATCAATATTTAAGTTAATATTTTATAAATTATTATTGTCATCGTAGATTATGAATTGTTTTAATTTTAAATTTTAAATCTTTAAATTATATCATTTAAATAAATATGAAATATATTTATTATTATATAATAATATTAATATTATATAATAAAATAAAATAATATATTAATTATTTTATTAATATTATATAATAAAATAATAAATTTATTATTTTAAAATTAACTCAAAAATAAATTAAGACTCTTTTTTATTTTAATTTAAACTTAATACACAAACTATAAATTTAAATCGACATTTTATACAAATCGAATTAATTATCATTTACGATATATTATTAATTAAATTATATTATTTAAAACTTAAATTATAATATTTATATTCATATGAAATTTCTTATTAAACCAATCTAATTGATTGAGAGTCAAAACTCCTTCCCAAGCATTGAGTAGCCTGCAACAGTAGGCACCGAGAGAGCGTGCCCTTCCTTCTTCGGTGCCAAAATCTCCCCTTGCCAATAATAGGATCTTATTTTCTTTCTTCGAACAAAAAAACAAATGGAGAATGTCGTGAAAGCTTTTAGAAAGACGATTAGAATGTCGGAGTATGTAAATCAAACGCTAATGCTCCGTCATTAAGACAGTTTAACTGTGGGGTAAATAATGCGTAATAAGTGAAAATTAACAAATGATAAATTTTAGAGAAAAAATGTTATAACAGTTGATGGAAACGCCAAAGACGGAAGGGGTAAAACGGTCGGTAAAATCGATGCGTAATAACGGTTAAATGGCCAGGGCGGTGAAACAGATCTAATACTTGACGGTTATGCAGAGAGGATCAGAAGTCTTTACGGCGGCATATGCCTTACTGTTCCCGTTTGGTCCACCTTCTTCATTCCGTACAAATTACCTTGACAAGCTCAACGAAAAGGAGTGTAATTTTACCGTTAACGATCGTCGACTCCGTCCATAATTTAACTACAAGATGAATTGACGTAAATCATTATTAATTTGTATTATTTAATTAAAATCAATGGTGAACTGAATTATCTCCGCAAGTGCCGACTCCTCGTTTTAATTGTTGAATAAATTAAAAAAAAATTCTTGTACGAAAAGAGAATTCGCGATAAGTTTGATGGAATTCGTAGAAGCTTCGTCCCCAAGTAAGGGAGAAGCCTACGAGGTTTCTAGCTGAGACCGAGCTGAGGCCTGAGAGAGAAATAGAGATCGTCAAGACAGTGTCTGTGTCTGTAGCCATGAAGATGGAACCCAGTCCAACCATAGAATTATTTATGTGATTTCATAAAAGTGTTGTCAAATGTTCTTTAAATTTGTTATTTTATTATTTGTCATTTCAGCTAAAGACAAACTGGTCCTTTAACGTCCAAATCATAGCTACATAGACTCTTCATTGAACCAAACTGTTTTCAGTTCATCTCAAACTCGTCGCTTTCCTTTGAAAGAAGAATATATGTATATTTTTTTATATACAGCTTTTGGGTTGCTTGGGAATTTTATGGTTTAGTTATTTGATCGGGAGGTAGCAAGTTCAAGAGAGAGAATCAGATCCCAAATGTTTCGATTATGAGAGAAGAATTTTGATTGATTCACGCGTAGTTTATGTGATAGGGCTGAAATTATAGAGGTTCTGAGTTTCTAATTTGAAGAATAGTGGAGGAATTTGTCAAGAGTTAGCTGTTGGGTTGAGTTTTAGATGAAGAGATGTGTATTGGGTGTTGTTAAGTTTCGAAGTTTAAGTTCAATTGAAGAAGGAAGAGAGATACTTTTGGATGAAACCGATTGGATTGAGAGATTGATGATAAAGTTCTTTTAAACAAATTTAACAATGGCTGTGGCGAGTCCTGTTCCAGCAATAGCACAAGGGGCCAAGCAAATAATGTTTCCCGACACGCGCATGCCTGAAATCATGTCCAGCAGAGGAGAAATCGTGGAGGAACCGGTGGCACGTGTAATTGAAGATAAGATATATCATATATGTTGCTGTCGCAAAGCATGTTAAAGAAAGCAAATCTGTTCTGTTATGGGCACTGCAGAATTCGGGAGGGAAGAAAATTTGCATAATTCATGTTCATCAACCAGCACAAATGATTCCAGTCAGTAAGTTTCCTACATATCGTTGTTGTATATGCATCATGTTTCGGTATGTACATTTATTTGTTTAGCATATATGCTAATTGAACTTTCGATGGATGTTGGTATTTGGTCCAGATTATTGAGTTCTTGCTAAGTTCTAAGATTAAAGTATTTTGTTGAGCACCCAGTGAAAACAATATAATGATTTGCCATTTGTTAATTTATCTCATGTCTGATACCATTTTTCAGATTTTGATTCAGACAAGTTTGTGAATTGAATTGATCGATAGTAGAACTAGAAATTTGGGCATACCAAAGGAATATTTGATGAAATAATTTTGGAAAAAGAATCTCTTTAATATTTATTCTTTACATCATTATATGAATTTGGCTGAAATGTTTAGTGGAAAAACAACCACCACCACCAGATCTAGAATTCCTAAGTTAGCTAGAAATATAAACAGGGAAACTTGATTTCTGTGGTTCTTTCTCTTGCATGATCATCTGTGCCTCCTGAATTGGGTTTCTAGTTTTGTATTGTTTAATTCTTCTTGCTTTGATATGCAGTGGGCACAAAGTTTCTGGCGAGCTCACTTAAAGAGGAGGAAGTTCAGGCTTACAGAGAAGTTGAAAGACAAGACATGCACAAGATCCTAGATGATTACATTTCCATCTGTCAACGGATGGGGGTATGATTTCTTTTCTGTTTCTGCATGTGTGTGTCCTTAAAATTGCTCTGCAATTGTGAATCACTCCGTATTTTAATTCTGAGTAGGGGTTAATAAGGGCCATACAAGAAGAAATTATAACGCTAACAGCTTAGTTTAGTGTCACTGTTATTACTTATGGTTGTGCATGGTAGGTTAGAAATATAAGTTCAGGTTTTCAGTCTGTAGAAATCTATGCCACCTAATTTTGTTTTTTGAAGTTTGACGTAGAGTACTGAATTGACTCAACTATTGTAGGTGTGTGCAGAGAAACTATATGATGAATTCGACTCTATTGAAAAGGGGATTCTAGAATTAATTTCTCAGTATGGGATCAGGAAACTTGTAATGGGAGCAGCAGCAGACAAGCACTACAAGAAGTAGATACTTCTAATGGACCTTTTTTTATATTTATCATCTTATACTTCTGATGGACTTTTTTATATTTGTCATCTTATACTTCTAATGGATTTTTTTTTTAATCATCTTTTTGATCTCTATTCATAGTTCAATTAGTATTGACGTTGGTCTCCAAAGGGAGCACTAAAAGAATGCCTTTAGATATGAATTACAAATATTTGATTGCTTGCCCTAAGAGTTTCACATTGCAGGAAAATGGTGGACCTCAAGTCTAAGAAGGCCATTTCTGTTTGCCTACAAGCACCCGCTTCTTGTCACATTTGGTTTATTTGTGATGGGAACCTTATCCAGACAAGGTGTATTTGTCATGTTTTGTTCTTAAATGCTCTTCTATATTTTGTAATTTTAAAAATTGTTGATTTATCTCTCTCTAATAAGGAACTTTTTAAGTTTCATGAAGAATTTACAGACTATGGGCATCCTATTTGTGGCTACAAGATGCTAAAATTGATTTATTGAACAGATTCTACTCATGAATGCCAAATATTTTTTTTTGACAGAATGCTTTTTGAACGATTATTTGGTTCTACTGATTTGAATGTTAATGCAAATACCATATGAAACAGGGAAGGTAATCTGGATGGAACTGATACAGAGGTTGCTTCTTCATTATTTCAAGCAAGTCCAAACATTGAAACCGGACATCCAAATTGCTTTAGGTCTCGTTCTGTTACACTTGAGTACAATAATCAAGTAAAACTCATCAATCCAGCTCAAGATCTATTCCACAGAGTAATGTCCATGACTTCTGACAGAAATAGGGGGAAATCAGTGACGCCTCTAGATAGTATTACTGTTGGGCTGGTGTCTCCAAGCAACAGGTCCAAAGAAGAAGTTAGTTCTGATGAGTGTGATGTGTCAACAAGGAGGAGTCCTTCTCAAGGATCAGCTCTCTCATTATGCTCTTCCAGGGAATTGATTGACGTTTCTATTCCTCTTATTAGGACAGAGGGAATTGGCACACTGCCTCGGGAAAAATATGCTCTTCTTCAATCATCACCTCCCAGTGTACTGGTACATGCAAAGCTCCCACTTGTATGATATAGTCCATACCACACAGAATTTGACATGTTTTGAACTTTTTAATTTCAAATTATGGGATATGTGAGACTCAGTTTAGCTTTCTCTTTATGACAGAGTAGCTAGATTGATGCATTGACCTGATTCTCATTTTGTTTTTAATCCAGTCAAAACTTTTTTTAACTGATAAATGGATGTTAGCAGGATGGAAGTCTAGATGATAGTCTTTATGATCAACTTGCACAAGCAATGAATGAGGCTGAAAATTCAAGGCGAGAAGCATTGGAAGAGGCGCTAAGGTGCAGGAAGGCCGAAAAAGATGCCATTGAGGCCATTCGCAGGGTAAAGTTTTGGTTATGAAGCATGCAACAGCACTGCAATCCCCTTCCCTCCTTTATCCTTCTTTCTTTATCTCTTTCTTCTTATAAATAAAACTTTCTTCATTTTCATATTTTTAAATTATTGAAAATAGATATTTATTGAGCATCATAAGGCACTGTTATTTGTGGAAACTGGGTCCCTATAGATTGTTGGTGATGATTCTCTCTCTCTCATCCGAGGTCCATGAGAACTTAGTTCAAAGACGGAGCTATTGTAGAAACTTCTGATTTAATGTAAACTTAGAGAGTTGTCTTTTGCATATTGTCCATCATGGGCAACAATTTGCAGGCTAAAGCATCTGAAAGTTTGTATGCTGAGGGGTTAAAACAGAGGAAGGAAGTTGAGGAGGCACTTGAAAAGGAAAATCTGGAGCTTGAAAGGATGAAGGAACAACTCAATGATGTAATGGAAGAACTCCAGATTTCCCTGGATCAGAGAGCATTGCTGGAGAGCCAAATTGCAGAATCTGATCATATGGTAAAGGAGTTGGAGCAGAAAATCGTCTCTGCTGTTGAACTTCTACAAAATTATAGAAAAGAACGAGATGAGTTGCAGGTGGAGAGAGATAATGCTCTCAAAGAAGCTGAGAAGCTGAGGAAAAGTCGAATAGAGTCCTCAAGCAGCACGCATATGCCTCAATTCCTTTCTGAGTTCTCTTTTGCAGAGATTGAGTCTGCAACTCATAACTTTGATCCATCCCTTAAAATCGGAGAAGGGGGATATGGAAGCATATACAAAGGTCTGCTGCGCCACACGCAGGTGGCTATAAAGATGCTGCACGCTCATAGCTTGCAAGGACCATCTGAATTTCAACAAGAGGTAGGAACCTATGAACTTTTATGTATTTTCTTTTGATTCAGCTGAGCTGTTTTTCTGACTTGTTCATCTACAGGGCCTGTTGCGTTTATTTAGTGTTCAAACAAGAGTTAAAGTGAAAACGTCATGAGTAGCATTGTTATCCGCATGCTTTTTACCCCTGGCAATAAACTCAAGTTAAATTCTCTTTTCTGTTATTTGTTTGGATTGGTAAATCAGCCTGGGCTGGTGAAAATTCCATAAGAGAGCTTTTACCATATCTTTTTTGGGGTGATTGTCATCCCAGCAGAACATCTGATATGCCTTATTCAATGCCATGTACGTTTTTGCTTCTGTTCTGCTATTTAGCAATTATCAGTGCAGGTTCATAGTTGCAGTGCTGGCTTTGGTGTATAACATATGAAACTTATTTTTTAGATTTTAACAAGTTTGCTTCCATTTTGTTTGCTATTATATTTCACTACATCGATTAGTTAAAGTTTATTTTTATTGATGCTGAATGATCTCCAAAATTATATTTTGGTGATGTACAAACCTATGATGTTTTTATTTTACTAATCATGATATGATGCTTTATTTATAATTATAACTGTCATTTTGAATATGACATACGTGTTGTATAACAGGTTGATGTTCTGAGTAAGATGAGGCATCCAAATCTTGTAACTCTCATTGGATCTTGTCCAGAAGCATGGACTCTCATCTATGAGTATGTACCCAATGGAAGCCTTGAAGACCGACTCAGCTGCCGGGATAACTCTCCCCCTCTGTCGTGGCAAATTCGGATATGCATTGCCATGGAGCTATGCTCTGTCCTTATCTTTCTTCATTCTTGTAAACCTCACAGCATTGTGCATGGTGATTTGAAACCTGCCAATGTTCTCCTCGACGCTAACTTCGTTAGCAAGCTTAGTGACTTTGGAATCTGTCGCTTACTTTCTCGAAATGAATTTACAAGTGAAAACACTACACTTTGTTGCAGAACTGACCCTAAGGGCACATTTGCATATATGGACCCTGAGTTTCTTGCAACGGGAGAGCTTACTCCAAAGTCAGATGTTTACTCCTTCGGAATTATTTTATTGCGTTTGTTGACTGGGAGACCAGCCTTAGGGATAACAAAGGAAGTGCGGAATGCATTGGATACAGGAAAACTGAAAAATCTCTTGGATCCTTTGGCAGGAGAATGGTCATACTTCCAAGCTGAACAGTTGGCTAACTTGGCCATGAGATGTTGTGAGATGAGCCGCAAGAGCCGGCCAGACCTTGTAACAGATGTGTGGAGGGTACTTGAACCAATGATGGCATTGTGCGGAGGTTCAACATCATTCCGATTAGGTTCTGAAGCATGTTGCCAACCACCTCCATATTTTATTTGTCCCATTTTCCAGGTGAGTTCATTTGTTATTTTTTATTATCTTTTAGCATATTTTTAAGTGCAGCAAGAGTTGGTGTATCCTTGCTGACTATATTGTCTCTTAATTTTATGAATATAATTACCCGAAGAAAACCAGTTTCACCTGAGAACTGAAGGCCACAAACTTTCTTCTTTATTAAAATTTCAAGGTAAATGAGATTTAGGTATTTGCTTCAAATTTGCAGGAAATTATGCAAGATCCACATGTTGCAGCGGACGGTTTTACTTATGAAGCAGAGGCTTTAAGAGGATGGCTCGACAGCGGCCACGACACTTCACCCATGACAAACCTCACTCTTGCACACAAAAATCTTGTTCCCAACCTTGCTCTGCGTTCTTATATTCAAGAGTGGCTTCAACAGCATTGAAAGATTCATATTGTCGATATTCATCTTCGAATAGGGAATACAGGGCTAGTCATCAATGCACACTTACGTTCTTTTTAATATATATATTTGTTGCATCTGGTTGTACAGAAAGTCTGGGTTTGTGCATCATTAGAGTGCGGCATTTGTATCGACTTTGGTAATTGTTAAGCTGTAATTTAACTTCATTCTATACAATGTTTATTTCTCTACTGGTTATAGCACATTTGTGAGAATCGTACATTTTAATATAGATGAAACATTCCAATTTACATACAGTTCTACCAAGTTTGCCAATATTATGGTGCAAATTCCTTAAAACACCCTGTGGTCCTGATTCCTAACGGAAAAGTAATAACTGCGGAGTAGCTTAGCAGGGATTTGTCAAAGCAAACGTAAAATTTTGATAGTGTGAGGATACGATCAGTTGTCAGCTGCAAAATGGAACTCTCAACAATGGTGAGATCCGAAATGCCGGTTTCCTCGAACTGGTTATCTGAAAATAAGCCTTGGGTTCATATTATAACAAATACAATATTAAGGATAATTATCAGTAAATTAATTTATTAATATTTAAAATAATAATACATTTAAGTAAATTACAAGTTCACAAGTACCATGTTCATCATTTATTTATGAAATTAAAATAAATAAATACAATAATAATCTATTAAAACAATTACAAAAATTAAAAATTACAACTGAAAAATAAAATATACCTAATTGACATTATATCAAGATATAACTATAATATTAAAATAATATATTGATTAGATACAGTATCACCGATAATTATTAATTAATTAATAACTTATCAATATTTTAATAATATTAAATTAAAATTATAATATACAACAATATACACATTAATATAACATATAATTATAATACATTGTATTTAAATATAAATAATAAAATAAGTATAATAATAATAAAATTACATATTTATAAAATATTTATAAGTATAGAATCTATTCGTGAATACGATATTTTAATATTTACAATGTTTTTATAATATAATATTTATTAATATATTTATTTGGATATTTTATTAAGGCTGGATCCATAGGCCCAAGTTCGTCTTTAAGCTCTTCTTTAAGCCTGTCATATAAATATATTATCCTTTGTATGAATTCTTTGATGTAACGTTGTTCTGAGAACCCTCTACACCACACAGGAAATAGAGAGATCGCCTCAGATAATCTATCCGAGGCGATCGATCAGGAGGTTTTCTTTGGGCTAATCATCTTTGATTCACACTCGAAAAAAAGATCTCTAACGACCATTATTCTGGGTTTTGTCTTGGGGTGTCGAACTAATATACTCCGCATGCAATAGCAGGGACTTAGGGACATCCATAACACACATGCTTCCATAATGTTATTGAATAGTCTTATCGAAGTCAGAGCTCGTCTCAAGGAAGCGCTTCGAGGACATGGGGACTTCAGTCTTGGGGAGACTGGAGGCTCTACTTAAGGGGACATGTGTTCGGGGCTTCGAAAAATAACAACGCTCGGGAAGAATAAGTAATCATGTCTTAGAGAATTTGCATTTATATCTAGGGGGCTCTGGGGATCCTGTCTCAGGGGATGTGCTCGGGGTCTACGTGACAGGAAGCAATAACGCGATATCCACGGCCCGTGATTTTTGCTTCAGGTTTTTTGGACACGTAAATTGTATGATGACAAGTGTTCGCAGGACACGGAATTTTATGATTCCAATATAACCAAATCTAAAAGTAATAGGAGGTACGCTTTTTTTCATGATTGAGGAACATTCTATGCTTTATGCACAAACTCGCACACACACAAAAAGATATTCTCTGGAACCCTGTTTTTCTCTGATTTTTGTCTTGCTTTCTTCATCTCACACATACAAGTAAAACCCTTACTGACTTAAGTACCTGAGGATTTTCGTCGGAAAATCGGCTTTACTCCTAAGATTCCCCTTTATTTTGCAGTCTCGGAGTAGGAGAAAGGAGAAGAAGACTAGCTGGTGCTAGAGGTTGAAGACGACCTCAACTTCTTGCATCAACATTTTGGCGTCGTGTGGGGGAATCAAACAAAAAGTCAACAAACAAGATAGTTATAGTGAAGATGATAAACACTAGAGGTTACTCAACCAGGAGGAACGTGTCGGAAAGAAGAAATACAGAAGGAGGCTCTGTTGAGGCTACTGCTGTTGCGGATGGAGCTGACAATATCTTGCATGAAGTTCCGGAGCATGAGGGCTCCTAGTCTAACACTGAAGAGGTTCATGCGCGTAGACCACATCATGTAAGAGAGACTGAAGAGATGACTCGATTGTTGTAGCTGCTCCAAGATAGTAAACAGTGGCATGTAGAAAAAGACCAATAAATACAAATGGTAAAAGAAATGTCGAAAATGAAAAAGATGACGCAGGCCAATATGTTGGGTGCGGGGGTACCGAAGAAAACTGTGGAGAGCAGTATCCCACGACCCGAAGCCACGGTGGGGAATGTGAAGGGGCCAGAAGAAAGCCTAGGACTAAAAAGTATATAGCTACAGAAAAAGAAAAAAATAAAACTGTTGATGAACCCCACCTGAAGAAAGTGGAGGTCAAAGATGCATACATGCCCTCCCGTGCTCGTGAAAGCATCACCCTGGGCCCACAAGGGTTTTCCGGAGCCCAGAAGCAGTCCAAGAGATAAACGACGAAACCAGCCTACCCCCAAGTGACATGAGGATAATTTTAGAGCAGAGACGGAGGAAGGAGCATGAGGCCTTCGAGTATAGGAATTCGTGTCATGAAGAAGATTGGGGGACTGACAACAAGGACAAGGACGTTAAGGCCTTAGTGAGAAAGATGGTAGAGAAGATAAACAAGGAAAAGGCATGCCCTCGAGGTGAACTAGCCGAACCTATTCAACAACCGACCCATATACGAAGTCACCTTTTGCACCCAAACTGTTAGGCCAGACCTTGCCCAAAAAGTTTAAAATGTCCCAGATTACTCCATTTTCTGGAAAAATTGACCCATCACAACACATGGATTTTTTCTATGAGATGATGTTCATCCAGGGTCTGAGTGGAGATCAGATATATCGCTTGTTTCCCTTAACCTTGGAAGGGTAACCTAGAATATGGTTCATGGGTCTAACCCCGGGGAACATCCGAGATTTTGGACAATTGTACGACATATTCACTACAGAGTTTAGAGGAGCAGTCTTCAGTACTAAGACCTCGAGTTCTTTGTTATTGCTTAAACAAGGAAGTGGCAAAAGTCTCAGGAGCTTCGTCAAAAGATACCATGAAGAAGTGCTTGAATTAGGAGTCTTCTATCACCCTAAACAAGGGCTCAAAATAGACAAGACTTGATATTCTATATGCAAGTCCTCAGTGAACACCTATGAGGCAGTCCGAAGAAAATTATTTGATGAGATTGAGTCGAGAATCAAGTAATGCTAAAAATGAAAGAACAGAAGCCAGTGGAGGCTCCCCCAAGAGACAATAACTGGTTCAAGAAGCCAGACAATAAGAGGTGGAGAAGTGATAGGAGGAAGTTTTATGAGACAAATAGGGAAAGAGATAGAGCCCCCGAGTAGTACAGGGGTGACATGCGCAAAGAAGAACAGTATACCAGAGAACGAAGATCACCTCGGAGGGACGATCCAAAGTGGGTCGCACAAGTAGATAAACTAAGGCGAGCGGAGCATGTAAAAGAGAATAGAAAGTTGACTCTGTCGAACACGCCCCTTTCTTAAATTTTGAAAGAAGTAAGAAAACGGGGAACTCTACTGTTGGACCTTCGCCCGATCAGATACAGACCCTCAGAAGAGGTCAGAAATAAATTCTGCGAGTTCCATCAAGACATGGGACATTTGATGGAGGAATGTTATGAATTGTAAAATCAGATTGAAGTCATGTCAGAAATAATTACTTGATTGAGTTTGTGGCTCATAATGATGAGGGATCCCAAGATCTAAGACAAGCCCCAAGGCGTGACGATGCAATGGTGATTATCGAGAGTTTCACGTTTGCTGAAAATTCGAACAACTTCAGGAAGAATTATTCTCGGTATTCTATCCCGAGCGTAAATGAGAAGCCATATATGATGAATGTGCGCACAAAAAAAAAACAAAGATAGTCTTGATGCCAATCATGTTCACAGATGAGGATGAATATAGGATCCACTGTCCGTATGATGATGCCCTAGTTGTTACAATAATCGTAGGAACTTCCAAGATTAGAAGAATCTTGATTGACACGGGGAGTTCTACTGATATCATTTTTAAGGAGACATTAGAATCCTTGGGCATTGAAGACCTGAGGTTAAGACCTGCAGAGATCGTCTTTTACGAGTTCGGAGAGTTGTGTGTGTATCTCCTAGGAACAGTGCAGTTATCGATCACAATGGAGTCGTATCAGAGGACCACCATGGTAGAGCTCCAAGCGATGGATCTTAAGATGCCATACTCTATGATCTTGGGGAGAACATTCCTCTGATCTACGAAGGCAGTAGAGAGTGTTCATTATTTAAAGTTGAAGTTCAGGGCTGGAGAGGGGTTCGGGATTGTGAAAGGAAACCAAAGGGAGGCCCGATCCTGCTTTGCTACTGCTTCAAGGAATTTATATTGTATCCACAAACGTCCCTTGGAAAAAGAAACTGAGGGACATACGCAAGACAACCAGCAGGGGAATAGTTAGAAGAGGCAGATAGAAGGAAGAATCAGTTCAAAGAATCATCATCACCCGAGCCTCAATTGAAGAAATGGAGTTGATTATTCTGGATGAAAGGCAGCCAGAGAAATCGATGAAGATTGGGTCTAGCTTGACCCCCGCGTACAGAGTATCATTGATTCAGGTGTTAAAGCAAAATATTGATGTGTTTGCCTAGTCCCATGATGATATACCAGGAATTAGTGCTCAGGTTATATCTCACAGGTTAATGGTGAACCCAAAGCTTAAGTCTGTGGCACAGAAAAGGCGAACATTCAATTCTGAGAGAAGGGGGCCATTAAAATAGAAGTTGATAAATTTTTGAAAGTGGGGTTCATCCGAGAGGTTCAGTACCCTGAGTGGATCGTAAATGTGGTAATGGTGAAGAAGGCCAATGAAAAGTGGAGAATGTGTGTAGACTTCATCGACCTGAATAAAGTGAAGTCCCAGTTCGCAAACTCCAAGAGGGGGGTGAATTGGAGATTAAAAAATTTAGATTCAAAAACAGAAATACTCGTGCAATGAATGAAAAGTAAGAAAATAAAAATGCAGAGATGCAACACTCAATTTTTTTATTGGTTCGATAATTCATCTACGTCCACTCTTCTCGGTTAAATTCACTCACATCGAGGATCACTATCTCCTTGTTTATACGGGTGAAGTGAAACCTAAGATAACTCCTTCTTTTACGGGTGAAGGGCAACCTCACAAAATCAACTTTCTTTTGAACGGATGAAGTGCAACCCAATACAATAATTCTTCTTATCACAGGTGAAGAGGAACCCAAAATTAATTCATAAGAATTAATTACAGCAACTCTCTAAAAGAGTAGATAAGCAATATGAGCAATTTCTCTCACTAGAAATTAAATACAGAGAATAATAATGTGAGAATAAAAAAATAAATGCTGGAGAATATTTTCTTGCTTTCATCAGTTGTTCTTAATGCACATCAACAATATTTTGTCTTCAAAACTTGTTATTTATATATCTGTAATAATTTTTCCCCAACGGGTCTCTTTTCTTGCATTAATAGCGGTATTAAATGTCTCTGAATTAGCCGTTACAGACTTGATTTTCGTAAGGGTATCGATATGTGTCTCAAGATATCGATACGTTTGAATTTTTGAGCTTGAAGGTATCGATACGTTATCTAACGTATCGAAACAATTTGACGTGAAAGTGACGATGTTCGTCATGAAGGTGCTTGATCCAAGTCTCAGGGTATCAATACGTTTGAAGATCCATCCAAGGGTATTGATACGTTTTAGGAAATTTTCAAGGTTTCGATACATTTTCACATGAGCGACCATATCTACATCTTCAGGGTATCGATACGTTTAGCTGGGGTTCTGATACATTTGCTAGTAGAAGGAAGGTATCGATACTTTTGAAGCAAGGTTCCGGAACTCGGGCTCTGATTTTACATTGTAGCTTAAACATGTCGATACGTTTAAGCAACGTATCGATACGTTTGTGTCTTGGTGAGCTTTTCTTGTTACTTTCTTCATATTTTTCTCACCTAAAAAACGTATACACTTTCCAAAGAAAAAGTGACTTTGTATATGCTCGTTTATCAATTAAATTCATCTCAAATTCAACAAATAGCATAATTTCAACATATTTATTTTGGCGTTATCAAAAACATATAAATTAGCCATTTTAATCATCACAAAAATATTCTAAGTGATCATCAAAAATACATCAACGATATCAAGGACGCTTTCAGAATAGTCAAGTCTTACCATCAGTGTCAAATTCATGGCGATATTATGAGACAGCCCCTGAAAGAACTCACTTGTCTCTTGAGTTCTTGGACTTTCTCTCAATGGGGGCTGGATCTGATAGGACCACTCCCGATTGCCCGAGCCAATACTAAATATGCAATTGTGGCCATCGACTATTTCACAAAGTGAAGCAGAGCTACTCTCTAGCATAACCGAGAAAAAGACTATCGCATTTGTGAAGCAGAATATAATTTATCGTTTCGGGGTTTCACACATACTAGTTGTCGATCATGGAAAGCAATTCGACAATGCTCGACTCAAGGAATTCTGTTCGGAGTCCTACATCGACCTGAGATTTGCCACCTCAGTGCACCCACAAGCCAATGGGCAGGTTGAGGCTGCCAACAAGATAATCAAGAAGGCACTCAAGAAGAAGCTCGGGGAGCATAGGGGGCATGGATTGATAAACTGCCCGAGGTCCTCTGGGCATACAGAGTTACTTCCCGAATGGTGACGGGAGAGTCTCCCTTTCTACTAGCCTTTGGGTGCGAAGCTATGATTCTGGTGGAAATCAACATCTCGACCTTCTGGCTGTAAACTACACAAAAGAGAGAAATGAGGCTAGTCGAAGATTAGAGTTAGATCTATTAGACGAAAAAAGAGATAAGGCTGCGATTCGGGTATCCGTACACCAACAGAGGATAGCCCGATACTACAATCAAAAAGTCCGACTCCTAACCTTCTAGAGAGGAGATCTTGTCCTCTGAAGGGTGACTCTTAACACCAAAGTCTCGGGTTAAGGGGTATTTGGAGCCAATTGAGAAAGGCCATACAAGGTCATTCAAGTACTTAGACCAGGGATTTATAAATTAGAGATCCCGAGCGGCACTCCAGTAAAAAAATCGTAGAATGCAGATAGACTGAAGATTTACTATCCGTGACCCGATCCTTTTGGCGACTTATCCTTCGATCCTGTAACCAGCATCTTGAATATCTGTTCCGCAGAGAATACGCGCCGAGCCTCTCTCTCAAATACTCTATTTAGGTCTGACTCCGATAATTGAAGCTAATCCAATCTCTTAAATGAGAAGACTTTAGGCCAACGAGACCACATTGTCTCCGA
>JAVXUL010000001.1:14564871-14587415 GCA_035590515.1 Trichilia minutiflora
TTGAATTTTTCTATTGATATGCGAACTTATGCTGCTCTGCAGGATGGGTCAGAGGAATTTTCAAATGTGGAAGGTGTCAGTTCCAGTGGTACCATGGACATCAACATGGCATCAGCAGTTCTCTTTGTTGTGATTGCTTCATGTTTTTTGGTTATGCTTTACAAACTGATGTCATTCTGGTTTATTGAGGTTCTGGTGGTTCTATTTTGCATTGGTGGGGTAGAGGTGCGTATGTCTTTATGTTATGACTAATTGTCTTGCATTGCTTTTACAGATCATTTCCCACCTTGTAAAAACTCTGATTAAGCATATGTTTTTATATATTTGGCACAAATTGAATTTGGTGCTCTTGCTTTATGTGGCACACAGTTTGAATTTCTGATAATTTCACTTATCTTCCTGCTAGAAATTTTCCATTTCTAGATGTTACACATAGTTTGTTTTCAAACTAGCTTGCTATCTTTCGCGGTTGTTTACTCGACTGATTTCAAAATGCTAAATATTCTTCTCAGTGAATGATTAGTTTTGGGTTGATCCCAAGTTCCAAGCAACATATGTATAAAAGTCTATCATTATGGTTATCCATTCTTCTTGAAATTGGTGATTTCGGGAAGCCTTGGAGTTTGTGTTGAGAACTAAATGTGTTATCTGCATCATTGATGCCCAGATTGTCAAACTGTACATATTACATTTTAGTAGAAGCAAAAAAATTAATACAAGGCATGAAGGATCACAGACACATGAGCTAGGAGGATCACATTAATTTCAGATATGTGAAACGATAATAAATAAAAAGAGACGTATTCTATGTAACCATAATAAATTGCGCAATTACACATGCGGTGTGAAAAAAAATTGCACGTCTCCTTAGTTCTTGATTAAAATGGGACATAGAGAACTATACCATAGGTCCTGGACATCTCTGTGCATTAGATAATGAGTTTCTAAATATTTTAATTATAAGGTCTCTCCTGCTTTTGGTTTGCCTATGAGTCCAATATCTCAAGAATATGATTAAGATTCATTAATTCCAGATTGTACTTTTCTTAACTTTCTTGTGCTATCTATGCTAAATCTTTCATCTCTTGCTCACAGGGCCTGCAAACTTGTGTGGTAGCATTGTTATCATGGTATGCATATTCCTCCCTTTGTATGTGCTTTGCTCCAGCCTAACTAAGATCAGCTATTTAGTTGCTAAAAGCCAACTATCTTTGACCTGGACTTTTTGGTATGATTAACTTCCGTTTTATAAGTTATGTTGTAGGACAAATTTACAGAACAAGGATCCTTCACACTTGCTTGACCATGAACCACAAGCCATGCATCACACTCTCCTATTGACTGCCACTGTCTCCTTATAATGACAAAACAATTGAGAATTGGCAAAATATAGATTCAATTCGATTGTGAACCTTGGGTTACGTCTTTCTCTGGACTGTGATGCAAGTTTTAATTTATTTGATAGAATAAGAAGAGTTTAACCTTGTTCGCACTAAATCCAACTAACATCAAAATGCATGCACGAGGGTGGCTTATTGTTGAACTTTATACTATTTTCTTACCGGTGTTGTATGCAGTTTGAGGATTACATACCATTTGAACATTGTTAATTTATTGAAAAGAAAGACTAGTGGAAAAGTTGTTTTGTCCTTTATTGTCTTTTCTTCTTGTTCAGATTGTTTACCCACAGGATATAAACAAATATTGAACTGACAACTAAACAAATATAGTTTCAGATGGTTTCAACATGCTGGAGACTCGTTTGTTAAAGTACCCTTCATTGGAGCTATCTCATATCTGACATTGGCTGTTTGTCCGTTCTGCATAGCATTTTCTGTTGTTTGGGCTGTTTATCGCCGCATATCCTTTGCTTGGATAGGTCAAGACATCCTTGTAAGACAGTTTTTCTATAATTTACCTTATTTCTTATTCTGGTTTTCTTCATTTTCTGTTTTCCCTAGTTTGAGCACTAGTATTGAGCTCCCATCTACACCCCTTTTCCCGTAGTTATGTCTAACTTCATTGTTGCAACCATATACACTGCTAATTCAGTCTCTTCTCTTCCTCCGGATAATTTATGCATCAATCCTGTAATATGCTTCAAAACATTATCGAAACAGATGAATCATTGTTTTTTCAAGTATGATGTAACCAAGGTAAATCTAGTTTTTTGGAAATTTTCTGGTAGGTGCTCAGAACATTACTTTGCTATATAAAAATTTGTTTCATGGTTGATGAAATGGGAAGAATAATACTCAATCAATATATATATTTGATGTAATATTCGTTTCCTGTGCCTTCACAGTGTCATACAAGCTCACATGGATACTGCATGCGATGAAAAGATCTTGGATCCAGTCTAACCTACTAAAAAATAATAGCTATATAAAGGAGTCTCGTTTTCTGGATTCAATTGAATATATTTTCTCAATAGACTCAAGTAGAGCAATCTTAACACTAGATATTATAGTTCTTTATCTATTTCTCTTCAAGGGAATGTTTTGTAACTTACAATAAAATATTGCCCTGAACCAATAGAACTTTTACCTATCTCTTTGTTATTTATTTAGATATTTCTTTGGTCACTTGCTTCAGGGTATTGCACTGATGATCACGGTTCTTCAGATTGTTCGTGTACCAAACCTCAAGGTGATGAGTCAAAAGTTATTTGGCCTGTGCTTGGTTGCTGGTTAGGAAATTATGTATGCTTTTTCGCCCATAGGTGGTTATTATTATCTTCATTATTGCTTTCTTGAGAGTATATATTCAATTCTTTATTTTACACACCATAAATAGTTTATGGTTTTAGATATTCAATTTTTTGATGATTATCTAGCTTCAAATACTTTCTTGAGAGCATATATACAGTTCCTTATTTTACACACCATAAATAGTTCATAGTTTCTAGATATTCAAGTTTTGATCATTATCTAGCTTCAAATACATGGAAGATATATTGGTGTTTGTCAGTCGAGAAAGTTTATATGACATTGGCTTTTGGAATAGAACAGAGAAAAGTGAAAACCCATGCATTCGGAGTCTAGTAACATAATTATTGGTTGACATACATGATGAGCTAAAACTTCCTATGGTGATTAAACAAGTCGTGCTGATAAATGCTTTTGATTACTTTTTGTCTTGAAATAAATAATGGTATCAGGTTGGAACAGTTCTTCTCAGTTGTGCTTTCTTGTACGATATCTTCTGGGTATTCGTTTCGAAATGGTGGTTCCATGAGAGTGTAATGATAGTGGTGAGTAGTAGTTGCAAAGTTTTTCTCTGCTACATTAGTCCTTTGAAGAATTTTATGTTTTGTTCTAAAGGCTTGTTACACCAATTGAGGTATGGTTTTGATATTCTCGTGTCCTTGCTCACAGGTAGCTCGTGGTGATAGGAGTGGAGAGGATGGCATACCCATGTTGTTGAAAATCCCACGGATGTTTGATCCTTGGGGTGGCTATAGTGTTATTGGTTTTGGTGATATTATCTTGCCAGGATTGGTCGTGGCATTTTCACTAAGGTTTGCCACTGTCTCTTAAATCCGTAGGATAGGAACTCAGAAAAGGATATCATAGTAGATGAAAAACTTGGTGCCCTAGTAAGCTTTAGGATGCCTAGTTAGGTTAGGGGTTATCGTATTTCCATTCTTTGTAAGTTTTGCATAGTTCAGTTATAAAACAATTGAACTCGTGATTCCTCTAACCACAAAAGCTGAACTCAATATACAGCCAGCTAGAAGAGGAACCATTTACTTTTATACTTTGCCTAATGTGTCTGTTTTGTTTATGCGATTGGCAAATTAAATGATTTATGAGCATGGGCTTTTACTCATGGAGTATTTTTCAATCAAATTGTCGTCTGGTTCAATTTTTTCAGGTATGATTGGCTGATGAAGAAAAACTTCCGTTCAGGATACTTTGTTTGGGCCATGACTGCTTATGGTTTAGGTATGCGAAATGCTAAATTTGTGATGCTACTCTGTAGTGTTGCATGCATAGATATAGAGAATAAGTAAAACTATTAAAAGCTTATGCAATTTTCTCAAATTTGTTTCTGCGCGTGCATATCAGTATGTGCATAGGTAGTAACAGATCAAGCCAATGTTTTCAGATGTCTTATCAAGTGATCATTAATAAATTTAAGTTGAATGATAATTAAAATTGTCATAGAATTTAAGCTCCTTTAGAAACAAAAGAGAAATGCTGCAAGAAGAAAAAACAGGTAAACAAAGGTCATTCACGCCCATTTTTGATCTAGATAGTAATAAAAAATCAAATCTAGTTATTACCAATCTGACAATGCTGAATATTAATGGTGTGTAGAGAACTAATGCACCCTCCTACATTTTATATGGATTTCCCTATTTTTTTCCTTTTGAGGAGTGTGCATGCTTGTGTGCACTGTGCAGCAATCACTAGTGAGAAATTTAATGATATCCAATTAAAAGTTCTGAGCACTGATTATAGTTAACCCTCAATTTATGGCATGTCTTATGATTATGTCAATCATGTTGTAAGTATCAATTGCCTCATGTCTGAATGATTCATGCATTGCAGGACTCCTTATTACTTATGTGGCTTTGAACCTAATGGATGGACATGGCCAACCAGCTTTGCTTTACATTGTTCCATTTACGCTTGGTAAGTTGTGATATCTGAGAATGGTTTACTTTTGCATATACCGTGAAGATTTCTACTATTACACCCGCATAACTATTTTGAAGTTCCACAACTTACCAACAATATCTATTTTCAATGGAGAACCCAGTGCCTCATGAGCCTCTCCATGAAATTTGTGTTTTCTTTTTCTTCCAGAAGTTTTAATTTCAAACTTGACCTTGAGAGTAGTGATGTTATCTGTAGTTATATTATATGTGACCATGAATGTAGGTACCCTTTTGACCTTGGGAAAAAAGAGAGGTGAACTTCAAACTCTGTGGACAAGAGGAGAACCGGAGAGGCCTTGCCCGCACATCCTACTTCAATCTTCGTGAATATACTAAAAGTACAATGATTTCACCCAGTAATTTTATGGTGGTTTTAGTTGTTAGCACACTAGAATCTCAAATACTTTACCTGTGCAAATTATAGGAAAGCATGTAACATTTGCAGCATAGTAGGTTACTACACATACGACCAAAAGTGCAAGGTGCACTTAACACCAGTTTGATTAATTGCCGAGAGACTCTAAAGCATCGGTGCGGTGAGCACAACATATTTTCGCTCATACCTGCGATATGTTCATGTCCCGTATAAGAATTAGTTAAATGGACTCAAAACTTGTGTATATGAGCTGGTGCCAAGAATTTGATGTAGGCGTGCATTACCTTGAAATTGATGCCCAAGTCCTTTTATAGGTGGGCGATCCGTTATCGTCCACATCCGGGTTGCTTAATGATCATGCATTTCGTAACTTATTGAATTTATAGTTGATATCTTTTAATTTCTTTTGGCTGTCGGTCCTGATTCCAGATATGTAACCAACTTTAAATAGTCAACAAACTCTCATGGGAGGCTAACGAGCTTTAATAATCAATTACTACGGTTCAATTAGGTTCTTTGATCTTTCCTTGTACACGTTGCGGGCGTGCCAATTTCTACTTGTCTCCTTGCAGTAGTTTGAACTACTGTTGTCACTAGTTTGCTAGTTTCTTCCTCCTTTCAAAGCCCCCTTCCATGCCCATCCCCTTTTCTCTCCCTCTCTTTCTTCTGACCGTCCCTCAGTTTTTGCTTTCTTTTTACAAAAATAGTGGCTCAAATTTGATCCGGCTAATGTTTTTTACTTCCGATTCAACCATTAAACACAGCGAAATCCTGGTTGCTAATTGGGGGCACGATCTTAGGCAAATCAATTTGGTTGCTGATATCGTACTTTCTAACAAAAATGTTTTGGGATTTGAAAATGTCAATGTTCATTAATACGAATTTGATTGAAAAATAAATAAATAGATAAAAAAGAGTGGCATATTAAATACGGGATTTTATTTTAAAAAAATAATAACTAAGCCTTGTAACTGAATAATATAAGGGCTTATTCCTTTTCATTGGGGAATGGGATCGAGTCATATTAAGACTCGTATAAAAATCGATTTCAGCATTTGCGATGGGGTGTGATTGAATTTGGGAAAAAAAAAAGAAAAAGAAAAAAAAGCTCATAGTTACTCTTGACGGTAATCGACAATTACCAGTAATAGACCGAAGCAATCTCGCATAAGATTTGTGTGTCCCATGCAATCTCGCGTACGACTCTGGGTCTCCACCTTCCCATATCCATAACCAATATGCCGTATCGCTACGTTTTTTTTACAAGGCTTCATGCCCCCAAAACAATGCACCTCTTAAAAGAATGATGAGATCATTGTGCTTTGTACATGCGTTGTAAGATGGCAAAAACTACAAAACAAAAATGAATTGAACACAAAACTTGCAAACCTAAGAATATCAAATCTAAAAGAAATATTGTTACATGGAAGGACGCAAGAGTGGCAACGTTCATCTTTTTGTTCTCTCGGTATTTAAACTAAAGAAAGAAAATTACCAGTCAAGGCAGGGGCTCATGCAAGCTTTATGACAATTGGCCTAAACTGGCTTGCAGAAACTCAATTCCTTTATTAGTTGTTTCCCAATAAAACACCAGAGGTTGCCCTTTTAATCAAAATTGCATTGTGGCTAGCCACAACCCAAAAAAAATTAAAAATAAAAAAAAATTGAAAAAACTTACAGGAGGATCCAAAATAATAAAAATACCCGAGTCCTCTAGATGCCACGTACCCCTTGTGTGTAAGCATCTGATCAAAATTGTTGCAGCCATTTGGCCAATCTGAGACCCAATTGTAAGAAATCATTTCTGCTCCAGATCTGGTCCTCTCCATGCAAACAAATTACTTTGTAAGTAATGTAGCATATGATGGTAACGGCTCAAATCGGTTTGTTGGTACTAAAGCCTACTGTACGTTGTTGCTTCTTGTTGACAAATCAATAACCAGTTATAATATGTTAATGAGTAGCATATCAGCGAAATTTGTACCTCTAAGTTCTAATGGAGAAAACAAATTACTTGCCCTGTGATGAGCGGGAGGGAAAAACAGTAATAACAAGTCAACTCATGTCACATTTATATCACAAAATTCAACAATCAATTTCAGAACAAGTTACATATTACACAATCAAGAGGTAAATATAAGAGACAGTGAAGCCCAGTAAGTAATATCAACTAAATATCTCAAGTTTCCAAAGAAATCAAGACACTACACACCCGCACACATAAAGAGACCAAAAAGTAGTCTCACACAAAAGGCAACAGACAAACCATATATAATGTAAATGTCTGATAAAAAGGGAAAGAGATAAAGAACGGTGAACATACTTGTATATCTTGAAATGGTACCATTGCCATTACTGGAATGATGAAGTGGCCTAATATTTTGACCCAAAGATAGAATCTCTTGCATCCTTTCAGGCCAATCTGAATTCAATCTGCGGGCAAAATCTTCCACTTCCCTGCATTATTTAATATCATAAGATTTTGTTTAAAGAAGATCTATATATAAAAATCTGAAGTCCAAAAAGCCTACGAGTATACAAAAACAAGGGACAAAGTCTCACCGATCAATTTTTTCTTTTAATGCTGGATCAATCTCATCATCTTCAAAGTCAACCTTTCGAGCAAATGCATCATCCTCCACATTTTGCCTATTTGATGACTCTCCAACATCAGCCTGAACAGCTCTATGACATGCCGAATTAAGCCAATTTGACTCCTATAACATGTGAAAAGAATCAATACCTAGACAATTTAACACAGTATGTGTTCGACATTCAATGATAATGCCCGAAGAAGATAAAAGAAATTGAAAAAATCTGTCAGACCTGATTATGGCTTTTATTGGCTTCATTCGGACAAATGTTTTTCAGTCGATCTCTTTTTCTTCGGTGCTTCTTTTTATTCTTGGAAGATTTAATGCCCTTAGAATCTGTCAAAAACAATAGTCTTACAGACAATGAGGCTCAAGACGAAATAAAGTGGACTAAAGACAATTAAGAGGCTGTAGTACATGGGTGCATCAAATAAATAACGTAAACATGTATTAACATTCAACAAAAAATTATGAACTATTAACAGATAAATTCCACAATATACAACTGTGTCAGCAGGTATGCCTACCGGTCCACTTGGCTAAAGGCTGTAGCTACAAAATTTTCATCATATTGTTGCTCAATCAGATAATTCAACCTCAATACTCATAAATCAGACAAAATGTAACCTCATAAAGCATGGAAAAAGTGGTATAAAAGAACAGTGATACATGGAAAATTTACTAATATCACATGTCTACTATTTAGATATCCAAATATGAAGAGCTCGGTTGCTAATTTAAGCCATTCAATGTAGTTCCAACTATTTATATAGTAGCAATATTTTACCAGAATACAGTCAGAAAAAAAAGTTGATACAATACGCAAAGTAAGCAGAATCAACAACCAACACTACCTCTTTCTTCTCCATTAATAAATGATAAAAGGTCATCGACTGAACGCTCATCGACCCGCTCTTTTTCAACCTCAACATTCTGAAACATATGGAGGATCAAACTATCATCCTTGATAACAACTTGCTCTATTAGTTCAATATAGAATCAACAAATGATGGGCACTCAGCTTGCTATTTAAATTCATGTTAAAATGCAAAGTAGGAAACAATAGAAGATGAAAGTGTAAAGAAAAAAGGAAAATGCCAAACCACCTTTAATTTCTCTCGCTCCTTTAGTTCTTTCCTCTTCTTTGCATACAACCGGTTCAAAAGTCGAATACGTGGATCATCAGTTGTATTTTTTAGAGGCTCTAACTTCTCTTCCTGAGAATAGAATTTATGTTACAATTATGAACAGATAGAAAAAGACTTGATAAGCAAACACAATTCCCACAAGCACCAGACACCTCAGTAAGATCATCAGGCAAATGAAATATCTCACGTATCTCTTCGGGGGTTTTCCCTTCAATAATTCGTGCAAGTGCACGACTAGTAAGATCTACCAAAGGCTTCAGCTGAAGGCTGTCAGCAGCAGATGTCAACTCACAGAGTTTCTTTGTGTCCATTCGAACGAACCTCTCATCAAAAGACTTGCGCTCCTATGAATCCAAAAGAATAATTAAATTAATAAATGGTCCAAATACCAGACTCAGATATATTCTAAAGAGTTGGATCCTCCTAAACCTTATGATACCTTCCACAATTTACAACATGAAATGAAAATGGCTAAATCCCCAAAACATAGCAAATAATGGTCCCAAATTTATGTTTTATCAAAAGTTTGAAATACCACTCGCAATAGCAAGAGAAAATGTCCACCTAACAAATGGAAAATGATAATTCAGAAACACATTGAACCTTATTAGAACGGCCTGCTACTTGATGAAACCTGCAATAATCAAGAACCAAGCTTAACATGGCAGGATTGACTCGTTGAGGAAGAGATATTGCATAGTTCTTAGATGATCCCATGCCCTTTTGTGTTACTTCATGACAGATCAAGGGGCAAAACATGGCAACCTCTTGCTCCACTTGTTGAATTGCACCATCAGCTGTCTGGAGCCAGATGTAGGACTTCATCATCTAATAAATGCACACTATAAGAATCAATTTTGACATTTCGATGACACTCAAAACTTAAATGCAGACTAGACCATAAACACTGCCCAGAATAATGAAATTGTTTATTTTTTCAATTAAGTGGAAGAAACAATTCTTAGAACATCAAAGAGTATACCTCAGGTTTAATGACTGCCATATCAACTTCTGACATTAGACAATATATTTCAACCACCAAGTAGTTATAGAGATCCTTTGCAGTGAAAGTTGTGCAATCCTCACTACTGATAGTCTGAAGCTTGAATTCAGAAGGTCAATAACAAGCTTTATCCTTCTTAAACAACAGGGATTCTACAGAACAAAATAAGTAATCCACTTACTAACCAAAGTGGCAAAATTTCCAATTCCATGAACCTTGATATCAGCAGCAATTCTCATGAAACTTCTTAAGCTACATCATCATCAAAATGGTAAAGCCAAACAATAAGAAATGTCATTCATTCCAGCTGGATAGTACTTGACTTCAGCAGATACAAATTTGTTAATAGAATATTCATGTGATAGTTTTTTTGAGGAACACATTCCAAGATCATGACTCATTAAGACAAGTCTAAGTTCTCTTAAATATTATCAAACGGTAGCATTAGATTATAATTACATTTGTTTACGCTTTCGTACATGTTCAATCTCTTCAATTGCTGGTAGTTTTACATATTGGTATAACCTGTTTGACCCAGAGGTTTGTATTTAATCCTAAAAGACATAAAACTTATTTTATTAATTACATTATTTCATGAAGTAAGATATGGTTATCTTTGGACCCACATTACAAGTCCACCAATTAAATCAGCCATGGTTATGAAGTGGTATTCTAGAGCTTAAATTCTATCGCCATGCTAGTTTTGACAAGTTTAAGATTTTGAGGTTAAAGATAGCACAATGGATCACATCCAACTTCAGCTTTACCTTCAACTTCCCAATAACTTTGATTCCTATCATGCTGTGGAACAGAATGAATGCTTCAAATCTACATCCTGATGCCCTGATCTCTCCTCTACTCAACTTTGTAGTATAAATTCCACTTCAAGATACCAACATGTCCTAGCTGGTGCTCCCCTAATATTATAGAAATGTGTGATTTCACTACTTCACTTTCTATTCTGTGATTTAAATTATCACAAATTAACATGGAAGCAACAGGTATGTCCATTTTATTATACCTAACATCACTGATTGGCTGAGTTTAATTGAAGTTCCCATTTTACACATGTAGTTTATCAGTAAAAAGTTAACTAAACTAATTATAGGTGCATCAAACAGAACTTAGATCGTGTTTTGGAACTCATCCCCTAAATATTGAACACTCAACACTTTCTAAGTAGCCAAACACTATATATTACATCAATAAATTGAAATTCCTTCACGCTCTAACACTTTCTAAGTAGCCAAACAAACACTATATATTACATCAATAAATTCTAAGAGTGAAAAGAAAACAACCCTTCCCTTACTTTCCTCCATCTCCGTATCTACCAAACAAACACGGAATTGAAATTCAACATAGAGATTAGACAATTAACTAAAATACATACTTACGTGTACAAAAAAAGAACAGAAGGCATCAAATGATTTATTCGATAAATTAATTTAAAAGTAAGAAGTGATAAACCTAACTTATAAGAACAAAGCAAAAATGAAAATTCATATACAGATTTCAAAAGAAGAACACTAAAACTAGGTTAACTATACACATTTCTAGTTACTGAATCTGTCCATCATCAAATACCCAAAGATATGATTAATTAAACAAGTGAAATTATATCGTCTACCTATAAGAAGAGAGATGAATTGTAAGAATTGCAGAGAGACGGCGGCTGTCGGCAAGTCTATAATGGATAAAAGAGAGAGAAAACGGAAGTTAAAGAGACTGGGGAAATTTAAAAGGAAAAAAAATGAAAACAAAAATGGATAGATAAATATATAATATCGGTCTCTGTCTGTGTGTCTGTCTGTTTAAGTAAGCTGATTTTGCGTGCCAAAGTGATCGCACTGTATCGCTGTCTTAAGGCCAGCGAGGGTCGTATTAAACATTAAAACGTCCGCGAACACGTGAACTCTACTACCTATTACTATTAGGGTTAGTTGGTTAAGCTCAGAAGTTGCTTTTTCCTAATTTTATATTTTTTTCCCTTTTTTTATTTAAGCTATGAACTTCTGAAAAGATTTTAAAAAATAAAAAATAAAATTTTTCAAACTGTTTTCCATTTGTGAGGTATACGATGAAAGGACATCCTCTTCATTTCTAAAATGCTAAAGATTTTAAAAAGTAAAAAAGGGGGTCTACTTGGGCCAAAAAGTGGTTTATTGTTTTTCAAACCCATTGGTCATAGATTTCGGTTTCTGACTTTTACGACTTGAGTCATAACTGAAGTCAAACGTGGGCCGAACAATTTTTTGGACCCACTTTTGCTTTCCGATGACGAATTTGTACTCTGTGAAGAACCAAAACCAGTGGTCACTCCCGGACTCGTGACTACTGTTCGGATAAAACGTTTTATCCATTTCCGTATGAGCAAGTTCTCCAAGGATAAAATACATGATATACTGTTAAAAAAAAAAAAAATCTTTTCAAATTGACTCATAAATGACGTCAAGTGTCTTTTGATCTTCTAAGATGCACGCAGCATAAAATCTCTGGAAATAATAGTTCATTTGTTTATCATATTTTGAAATTGATTTATGATATAATAGATGATAGAAATTGAAATGAAAATTGAAATAACGAAAGAAATCGATCAACAGACAACTCTTTGGAATTTTCCTTGTAACCGTTATTAAAATTTAAAAGGGGGCCAACATTCCATTCCATGTAAGTAAATAGATCATAACGTCAGAGGAGCACAGATCATCGTTCATCATCCATCACTGGACTGCTGTTACCACCGGATGATATTACGAGAAGTAGAACCCGATGATTTTAGTTTTAGAAAAACGAATGAAGTTTCAGTGATATCGACAACTTACAGATTAAGCGCAAGCCCTTTTTCCCTTCCATTTGGAGAAAAGTCTATTTCCTGACTCCTCAGTGGCTGACCGGTCAGTTTTTTATAATATATACATACCGCTGCAGAAATCTCCTTTTATTCTTCCGTGATCACAGCTCTTTGATCTTGCCCTGACATTTGGTTTCTTATTAATTAGCGACATTACTGTAACCTGAGCAATATACAGTCTACATGATAATGCAATTCTTCGCGGTCTCGGTCACCATGTAGGGGGAAGGTGTTCTTGAAATCCAAGTACCTGAGTTGCTAATATGCGTCAGTGTCCTGCACACGAGGAATGTATAGGAGTTAAGATATAATTTCAGATGGGCTGTAAGCCTTTTGTACTACTTCGCAAATCAGAGTACGACTTGTACTAGATATCGAGAAACGTTTATTCTTCTAAGTTCTAACGATCTACCAATCATTCGTTAATATTCATATACTAGTGTTACTTCCTAAACCGATACTTAATTTTTCTCTTTGATAATTAGTTTGGTAATTGGTCAACATGATTTAAAAAAAACATTTTTCTAATAATTTTAAGAGAAACCCATGTGTAAAGTTCTAAAAATCTTTAACATTCCATGCATTACAATTATGTTAGACGATTATCTTGCTAATTAATTATGAAGGATGCTGATAAATAGAACAATTTTAATTCTTAAATGTTGAGTTTGATGGAATCTTAACAAATGATTTGTTATTGATAGGACCAACAAACACCACATGAATGATGTTGTAACGATATAAAGATGGAGGTTTATCTTGTTTCAATACTTAGCGTGATTGTGAGTTGATTCTTAAGGCAATGTGAAAGTAAAATTACTATTGAAGAGTAGTTTGATATTTTAGTGATTTTACTGATATTTGATATTTAGAGAGTTTTCATCTCATAATCTCCGTGACTTAAAAATTATCACACTACACTACTAAGCCGGCTCGAAATAAATCAATCAACAATTAAGAATGGAGTGACATGAAAAAAAGAAGAAGGAACGAATAGTGTATAAATAATAATTAGCTGCTTAGCTATAGGGTTTGTTTGGCTTCAAGTCCTTGTCGTTTGATGATGTCTCACTGGTTATTTGCATTAGTTGTAACTTCCAAAAGTGCTTCTCCAACACATAACTACTAAAATCTGTCCTTCTCACCAATATTTGGGTATATTTAGAGATAGAGTTGTTTCGTTTTCCTCAAGGATATTATTTTGGTTGTTTAGCTTGGAATATAGTGGAAATATATTATTTTGAGTCCAATGATAGCTTCGAGAATCGAGACAGGAGTACAATACAATAATGCAAATTTGGGTTCATCTTTAATTAGTAGCAATAACAACTCATAGTTAATTAGTATTTGCAATTATAACCAACTTTTAGAGATCATTTTTAATTATAGTCAGCTTCAAAGTTTCATTCCTTTTAAAAGCCAATTTCAGAGTATTTATGATGCAAGTTTCAAAATTGAGAACACAAAACAATCCAACTTCTAACACCCAAAAACACTAATGGGTCTAAGAAATTTTATCACTACAATCATGTGCATTAGGTTTTGAAAATAAAATTATTGGACATATTTTGATCGAATATTAAGAAAAATTATTCACTAAATATTCAATATAATAAAAGGGTTTAAGCCTATTATTTAAGGCACTTGACAGAAATTATCTTGCTTATTATACAGGTATCTTGAAGGGCACTTGACAATTTTTGTTGAGCACTTCTTAAGTTTGCTTAAGTGTAGATAGTTTAATGCTTTGTCTAAGTTATTATCGGCGGTATTTTTGTCCTTTGCATTAGGAGTATATTTGACTGAGAAAACAATGAAATTTACATGTTAATTACAATTATAAGTAGCCCTAAAATTTTGACTCTAATAACAAAATTGCCCTTTGTATTTCAGAAGCCAGAATATATTAACGGAGCTAATAACAGGAAACATGAAATTCTAGATTCATCTGTAATTAAATAAAATATTAGAGAATTGACTTGTATTAAAAAGAAGCCCCTTTTTTTTATCGGAAAATTAGCCTCTTCTTTTTAATAACTACCAGTCATAACAGATTGTAAACAATTTGAGCTTGCAAACGTTGCTAACTGAGATGAGCTGGACTAGATTCTGATTAATAAAATCTTTTTATTTAGTAATATTCATATTTATCTTCCATTATTTGTCTTAATATTAATATAAATTCTGAATCTATTATTATTTGTAATTAGTCCATACATGTGATTACTGATTAATTAAGTTACATGTTCATTTTTAAGGTTGATATACATATACTTATAATTGTTTTGTTTCAACTTTATTTTAGATTAGCTATAGTTTAAATATTTCACAACTGTTTGATTTATATTATATTTGATAACGGATTATTTTATTTTATAATAGTTAATATTTGGGAGAATTAAAATCAATCCTTAAAATTTCATTAAAGGCATAAACTTTCTCATGTGAGAAAACTTTAAAATTTACTCTTCCTATAAAAAAATTGATAAAAATACTAATGCTCTTAAACCTTTCACGTTAGAAGAGATCTTAAAATAAATGGTAAATCCTAAGATATATCATATTAATAAAAGTTTTATATAAATATAAAAAATCAAAGACCTTTTATATTAATAAGAGCCTTAAATATGACACTCGATCCCAAGACCTCTAAGAATACGAAGGTCTTGGGTATGACATGAGAAATCGATACCTTAAGAACAATAAAAGTTTCATGGATAACACAAGACTTTGAGATCTCTCATGTCACCCAAAAGCCTTTGATTCCACACAAGACCTTAAGATCTTTCTTGTTATTGAATGCTCTTGGACAACATATAATAGCCTAAGACCCCACACACCAATAAGGATTAGAGGCATGATGTATAAATGATCTTAACAATAAACAAAAAACTAAAACTACTCTATAACGATTATTTTGACTTGTAAGAAGAGTTCAAACATATGATTTAATATACAAATAAATAAAGATAATAAATGCGATAATTATATGTTATGATATTTTGACATGTAAGAAGAGTTCAAACATATGATTTAATATACAAATAAATAGAGATAATAAATACGATAATTATATCTTATGATATGGGCGCATAATGCTACAATTTATGAGTAGAAGTTGTAAATACAGAATATGTGTAAAACGATTACAAATTAAAATAATAAAAGATGAAAAAATCTAAATGATAGGTAATTGAAAGCTTTTTGTTACTGAATTGTTGCCAAGGGACAAGTAAATAGTTCATATTTAAGAAAAATACTAACTTAAGTATTTCTACTTTTTTTTTTAATTGTATTTCTTATTCTTAGGTGAAATCAGCTCTAACGAATGAGAAAGAAGATTTTGGTACATGAGGTCCAAAGAGAGAGAATATCTACTTCAACAATTATGAATTGAAAATGATAATATTTTAATAAAATTTTATCTTTTTTTTTTTTTATATATATAAGTGTTATTAATTTAAGTAATTTTGATGGTAAATACATAAATTAAAAATAATCCAAATATAGAAGTAACCTGATCTTATTTAAAGCATGTTTGGTATTTAAGTGTTGTGATCATTTAATTATTTTTGTTTAACACTTGCTATGAAATAAAAGATAAACTATAAAAAATTAGTTAAAATATTGTAAATCTCACTAAAAGTTAAGTGTTATCTATCCCGTTTTATAACTTTACTTTCAAAACCAAGAGAAAGTTAGTTATATCAAATATGTTCTTCCATTTTCTATTCTTAACTACTCTACACCACTCCAAGCATGTACATGTTGATTAATTATAAATAAATAAATTTAATTTAATTATATATCATAAACGTATAGAAATTAATTAATTTAGATTAAGTGCTGATCCAAGTTTTTAATAGGCAAATTTATTAATATTGTAACATCCTGATTTTAGAGGGTGAAGAGTGACGTCGGGACAAGAGATCTGAGAAAGGAGCGATTTCTGATAAGTTTTAGAATAGTTAGGGACAAGATCGAGTTCTACATCATAATAGAAGAAGAAGTTACTAGGTTATATATATAAAAAATATAACCAAATTATTAACGAGATCTTTTGGAATAGGTTGAACTTATTATCAAGAACAAAACTGTAAGATCGCATGAATTAGACCAAAGCCGACAATATTATTAGCAATGTTGGATCAGGTTTTACAATATGGTATTAGAGTCAACTCTCCTCCAATACAATGATGGGCTTGGGAACATGTTAGGTGAAAACTAGTGAGTCTGTAATATCTTGATCCTAGAGGACATGGAGTGATACTGAGGTAAAAAACCTGAGTAAGGAGTGATTTATGACAGACTTTAAGATAACTGAGGGTAAGACTAAGTTCCATGTTGAAATGAAATAAGAAGTTACTTAATTATATACAAGAAAATTGAACTAAACTTTAGAATTACTGGGATAGAAGTTGTAGGACCAAGTCCTATATTGGAATGTGAGAAAAAATTATTAAGTTATATATATGAAAATAAAACCTAGTTGTTAACGAGATTTTTTGGGATAAGTTAGAGCCACTATCAAGAACAAAATTATAAGATCCTATAGATTGGACCAAAACAAATAAATTATTGATAACATTGAGTCATATTTTATAAATACAAATAATAATTAATAAATAAAAATTATAATATCTAACATAGAAAAAGATAGTCCATCAAAATAATTTTAAAAAATTAAGTAGGTTTAAATAATTAACACTCAACCTTAACTATAAAAATAAACGGATTTTTTTATTTATTTAAATTAAAGGAAGGGAAGATTATACTTCTTTTAAAATTGTGGTATTTTTATTATATTTTAAAAATAAAATTAAAAAATAATAACATTAATATTTTATTTATTTATGTTATATTATATTTATTGTCTTATGTTGGAGTATTTTGTCACGGTCTAGTCCACTGGTCCAGGCTCATCTTCATACCCTTGTCCAGGCCCGTCAAATATCCATATCCCTCCCAAGTGAACTCTTTGATACGGTATCGTCCCAGAAAGCCGATTACGTCACCTAGGGGGATAGCTAAATAGCCTCGGGCACTCTGTCCGAGTCGATCAATCAGGGGGTCTCCTTCAAGTTATTCATGGCTAACTCGCTCTTGGGTTTGGGGCCTTCTATGACAAGCCTCTTAGGCTTGGGGAATCGGACCAATATATTTATACAGAGTAGTAAGGACTCACGGGCGTTCGGGATTTACAAGTCTTCACCGCATTACTTTTTAGCGACATCGAGGCTATGACCCGCTGTATAAAGGCCTTTCGAGAACCAAAGAATTTTATTCTTGGGAGAGCTGGAAGCTTCACTCGGAGGGACCTGCACTCGGGACCTCGGGGATGATGTGACAAGGAACAGTATCATGATTTCCCATGCCCTCTGACTTTTGTCGCAAGTTGCCCTGGGCACACTAGCCATGCAGCAACACGTGTTCAAAGGTACAAAATCTTAGGCTTCTAATATACAACATCCAGAAATCGAGGAAAGTACAGATTCTCTCATTTTTTCACTCATTCCAAGAGATTTTTCACAGACTTTGGACGGAAATTTTACAAAGACTTTTCAAAAAAGAATAAAAAGGTTTTTTCTGGACAAACACTCACACTCATTCTAACTAACCGAAGTTTTTCATACTCTTGGCTTGCATGCACATCTCTCTCACACACCAAGCAAAACCCTCTCTAACTTAAGTATCAGAGAATTTTCGTCGGGAAACCAGCTTTACCCCTGAGGTGTTCTGTGTTTTGAAGTCTCAAAGCTCAGGAACGGGAAGTGAAGACCTGCTGGTGCTCGGAGTTGAGAACGAAGCTGACTTCTTGCATCAACCCCCGAGATGAATTGGCTGACCCTGTCCCAATGACTGGCCCTTATGTAAGGTCGCCCTTCACACCTAAACTGTTGGGTCAAACCTTACCCAAAAAATTCAAGATGCCCCAGATTACCCCATTCTCTAAGAAGATAAACCCATCACTACACATGGATTTTTTTTTCATGAAATGATGCTCGTCCAAGGACTGAGCGAAGAATAGATGTGTTGCCTGTTCCCTCTGACCCTAGAGGGACAGGCTAGAAAGTGGTTTATGGGCCTGACCCCTGGGAGTATCTGGAGTTTTGGACAGTTGTATGAGGTGTTCACCACCAAGTTCAGAGGAGCCATCTTCAGCACCAAGACCCCGAGCTCCCTGTTACTCCTTAAACAGGGAAATGATGAAAACCTCAGGAGCTTCGCCAAAAGGTACCACGAGGAGGTACTCGAGCTGGGGGCTTACCATCATCCGTTGGCCCTGGAGGGGCTAAGGCAAGGACTAAAGATAGAAAGAGCCTGGTATGCTATCTGCAAGTCCTCGTGGGCACTTACGAGGCAGCACGGAGAAAGATACTCGATGAGATAGAAGTCGAGAATTAGGTGATGCTTAAAATGAAAGAGCAGAAGCCCGTAAGAGCTCCCCCGAGAGACAACAGTCGATTTAAAAAGCCCGACAATAAAAAGTGGGAGGTGACAGGAGGAGGTTTCCTGAAATCAATCAAGGAAGAGATCGAGTCCCCGAGTACTATCAGGATGATCGAAAAAGAGAGGAGCAGTATCCCCGAGAATAAAGATCGCCTCAAAGAGACAATTCGAAGCAGGTCACCCAAGTAGATAGGCCGAGGCGAGTGGAGTAGGGAGAAGTCAAGAGGAAGTTCACTCCCTTGAACGCTCCACTTTTGTTAAATTCTGGAAGAGGTCAAGAAACGGGGGACTTTGTTACTGGATCCCCGCCCAATTACATGTAGATTCTCGGGGGAGGTGAGAGACAGATTTTGTGAATTCCACTAAGACGTGGGACATTCAACGGAGGCGTGTTACGAGCTGAAGGATCAAATTGAAATCCTGGTCAGGAATAATTACCTAATTGAGTTTATAGCTCGTGAAGATGAAGGGCCCCAAGAACCGAGATAGGCCCTGGGGAATGATGGCACAATGGTGATTATAGGCGATCCTACACTGGCAGGAAATTCAAATAATTCCAGGAAGAATTATAGTCGGTATTCTATCCCGAGTATAAAGTAGAGCCGCATGTATTGAATGCGTGCACATAGAAGAAATCGAGGATAGCCTCGGTACCGATTATGTTTACGGATGAGGATGAAAATGGGGTTCATTATCCTTATGATGACGCTCTAGTTGTTACAATGACAGTGGGAACTTCCCAGTCGGGAGGATCTTGATTGATATAGGGAGCTCCACTGACATCATCTTTAAGGAGACGCTGGATTCCTTGGGCATAAAAGACTTGAGGTTAAAGCCAGTGGAGACCGCACTGCATAGATTTGGAGAGTCATGCGTGTATCCCCTAGGGACCGTACAATTACCAATTATAATGGGCGATAAGCCCTACCAAAAGGTGATCATGGTAGAACTCCAAGTGGTGGACCTAAAATTATCCTACTCTATGATTCTTGGGAGACCGTTTCTCCGATCCACGAAGGCAGTGGAAAGTGTGCACTACCTAAAACTAAAGTTTAGAGTTGGAGAGGGAATCAGGATTGTGAGAAGAAATCAGAGGAAAGCCCGATTCTGCTTTGCTACTACCTCACGGAGCTCATATTGCATTCGTAAACGCCCCTTGAAAAGTGAGACCGAGGGGTGTGAACAATGTAGTCGACAGGAGGAGCTCTCTGGAGAACCAAATGGAGAGAGTAACCGATTCAGGGAGTCATCATCACCCGAGCTGATCAAAGAGATGGAGTCGGTCATCCTAGATGAAGAGCAACCCGAGAGATCGATGAGGATCGGATCTCGCTTAGTCCCTGAGCACAGAGCGTCACTTATTCAAGTACTCAAGAGAAATGCAGATGTGTTCGCCTGATCCCACGATGATATGTCAGGGATCAGTACTCGGGTTATAGCTCACAGGTTGATGGTGAACCTGAAATTCAAACCTGTAGCGCAGAAGAGACGAACATTTAACTTGGAGAGGAGAGAGGCTATTAAAACTGAGGTGGACAAGTTTTTGAAAGTGGGATTTATCTGAGAAGTTCAATACCCCGAATGGATTGCAAATGTTGTGATGGTGAAGAAAGCCAATGGAAAGTGGAGGATGTGTGTAGACTTCACCAACCTGAACAAAGCTTGCCTAAAGGACAGCTTTCCTCTTTCAAAAATTGACCAGTTAGTGGATGCCACTGCTGGCCACGGGCTACTTAGTTTTATGGATACCTTCTCGGGGTATAATTAGATCAGGATGCATGAGCCCGACCAGGATAAGACTGCATTCGTTACTGACCAAGGGCTATACTGTTATACGGTTATGCCTTTGAGGTTAAAGAACGCAGGGGTCACATTCCAGAGGTTGGTTAATAAAGTATTTGAGCCTTTGATAGGATCCACTATGGAGGTCTATATGGACGACATGATTATAAAGTTTGTGCAGGCTTCAGACCATGCTAGGCATTTGGAAGAGACCTTCTCTTATATGAGAAGGTATAACATGAAGTTGAATCTTGAGAAATGCTCGTTCGAGGTCGGAGCATAGAACTTTCTCGGGCACATGGTCAATGAAAGAAGCATCGAAGCCAACCCACAAAAGGTTCAGACTATCCTCGATCTGAGGCCCCCGACCATAATAAAAGAGCTACAAAGTTTGACGGGGAGGTTTGCAGCTCTGAGCAGATTCATGTCGAAGGCCACGGATAGATGTTTCCCTTTCTTTCAGATTATGAGGAAGGGGAAGAAGCTGGAGTGGAACGAAAGTTGTAACCAGAGCTTTCGGGAGCTGAAAGAGTATGTGGCGCATGTTCCCCACCTCATGAGCCCCGAGAAGGGAGACGTTTTACAGTTGTATTTGGCGGTTGGGGAACACTCTGCCAGCTTTGTCCTAGTAAAAGAAGACGAGGAGTAGGTGTAAAGGCTCGTGTACTACACTAATAAGTCATTACTAGATACCGAGACAAGATACACTCCACATAAGAAATTCTCTCTTTCACTCGTTGTAGCTGCCAGAAAGTTACGCCCCTTACTTTCAGGCTCACCGTGTAGTCGTGATGACGGATCAACCCCTGAGATAAATTCTTCACAAACCTGATTTGCCAGGGAGGCTAGTGAAGTGGTCGGTTAAACTGAGTGAATATGACATCGATTACAAGCCTCGAAGGGCCATTAAGGGTAAGCACTGGCGGATTTTATGGAGGAACTTATAATCTTAGATCAGCTGGCTGTATTATAGGTCTCGGATATCAACAACAACCGAGACGAGAGTAACCGCCCTGATCCCTAGACCATGGAGGGGATATGACGGATGTATGTAGACGGGGCATCAAATATACAAGGGGGAGGAGTTATGTACTCCCTGCGATTTGATTTCAAAGTGACCAACAACGAGGCCGAGTATGAGGCGTTAATTAATGGGATGAAACTAGCTAAGGCTCTGGGGGCATGGAATCTGATCATATATAGCAATTCTCAGTTGATTGCTAGTCAGTTGAATGGGTAATTCCAGGCTCGGGAAGACAACATGCAAGCCTACTTGGTTCAAGCCAGGAAATTGATGGAGGCCTTTTAGAGCATCACTGTTGAGCAACTCCCCCGAGCAAAAAATTCCAAGGCGGATTCTCTGACGAAGTTGGCTTCGGTGTTCAAGGGGAAGTCTCTAGCTATAGTGCTAATTGAGCTCCTGACATAAAAGAGTGTGAACCTGAAAGAAGACTTTGTTGCACCTCTACAGGAGACCCCCGACCCGACATGGATGAGGGAGCTAAAGTCGTACATCCAGCGTAGAGAGCTCCCGAGTGACTGAAACGAAGCCAGAAAGATAAAGAACCGTGCAGTCAGGTACGCTATCCTTGACAATATATTGTATAAACGTGGATTTACTCTGCCATACTTGAAATGTTTGAGACCAGATGAGGCAGATAAAGTACTTGA
>JAVXUL010000001.1:14598994-14623266 GCA_035590515.1 Trichilia minutiflora
GCACCCGAGACGAGCGATCGGCCTTGCTGTTGTCCCGACTGTCTTCCTCAAAACGGTGCCGTGTGATGAAGCATGCTAGATCCAAATACTTGCTGGACCTTGGGCAACTGGGCTGTGGGTGGATCGGGGCCTATGGGCTGGGCCGCGGTAAAATCCCCCAACATATTCATTATTAACCATAGTCATTTGTTAAAGTTCCAATCAACCAATAATGAATTCAATAGCAAATCAAAAACAAAACAATTAAAGCTTCAATCTACAAGGACTTGTTACTGTAATGGCAGCTGCTTTCTTGGCATATATTCTTTTGTCTTCAGCTTGCACACCAAAACTGTATGTATAATGCCTTCAGCACATTCATGAATAATGGAAAGCGTTCAGCATTTGATGTGATCTCCTATGAGGCTAAAGCGACATTTGGTTCCATTTCCACCTTTTTATGCTTCTAGCATTTATCACTCGCCCCTTAGTAATTAGACCAATTTAACCTAAAATTAAACCTGGAGGTGTAAGCATTCACCTTCCATTTTTTTTTTCTGTAATTCAGTACGAATTAATTAAGTTGATAATTAATCATTTAATCTGTCCTCTAATTAGGAGGCAAAGTTGGAAATTAAGCTCAACATTAATTAAATTAAAATCACACAAGCACCATAACTCCATAAGTGAGAAGAAGAGCAAATTTGTTGGTGAGGTTGGTTGGTGGACGCTGCATCTACATAACGTAAAGGTCTCTCTCTTCATGTGCTACAATTATTAGATTCCTCATTTAATGGCTGAAGAAAACCATTAAACTTATACATAAACTGTCAACCAATTCTGGTAAATGCATGCAAGCTAAACCTTCCTACTCATATATACAAAAGAAATGATTTGAAAATTTTCCTCTGACAATGAATTATATATCCTATTATATATATATAGACAACAAGAAAAATGAATATGGTTTGGTTTTAATGAAGAGATGGGCATGGTATATCGGATGCAAACGAGGCTACTCAACGACGACAATTGGACTATGACATTTTAATTTAGTTCTTAGTCATTTATATCTTTCAATGATTAAACCTGTATTCACCAACTTAATAAATATTCTTAATCACATATTGTGGCTTCTAAGAAATATGGGTTGCGTGATTAATTTGCCATTCCATCGAAAGAGATGCATTAAGAAACAGTGCAAAAGTCTCCGTCTGATTCAGGATCTTAGTGTAAAGCACTCAGTTCAACACTTGAAGAACAACCAAAATCCAAAAGAAAGAAGACACATAAAACAATAAAACATTATTCCAGAGTTTATTAGTGAAATGATAATAAAAAAAATACTCATTCTCTATTCTTATAAAAAAGCGATAAAATATTTAAAGGAATCATAAACTACTAAATCAGCGCCATAATATTAAAATCGATATTAACTAACTTATCAATTTTTTTTTTAATCTATGAATATGGTAAAAAATAATTTTATATAAAAGACATAAGTTTTACAACAAGCAAGTCAAAGAGAATGAAATTTTCAAGAAAGAACCAAATATATTTATTTTTTACAATTAGATTTTATAATTAATCACTAATTAGTTGTTACATTAATAATGGATTTGTACAATAAGTTTTAAGTTTTGTACATCTAGGATTTTATAATTAATCATAAATTTTATCCTACTTTTATAATAGATAATGAATATTAAGATTTTTTTTAAAAAACAAATATCACCAAAAGCTAATACATCTAGAATTTATAGTCAAAATATGAATATAATTATCAACTAATTACGAGTTTGTCTGTATAATATAATATAATATAATATAATTAAGGTATCAATTTTTGTTTTCTATAAGACAAGAGTGTAAGATCATTGCATTAAATTCTATGGACAACCAAATTAAAAAATTCCGATTTAATTAAGTCAAATTCGTATAAGCATAAATTAACAAGTCTCCAACGAATGTATTGACTATGGTAAACTTTGGATCCTAGTTTGGGTTAGAATTAAAATTAGGAAATTTAGCCTAGCCAAACAAACCCATAATAGAAAGCCAACAACTCGACACGCAAGCCAAATGTCAATAAAATTCCCATTTAGAACCTAAATTAAGAAATTAGTAAGGCCAACAATAAAAACCACAACGCCCACGGAATTCTTCTAGTCTTCAACTACTCCAACTAACCCCCAAAAAAATTATTACAAACATTATCCAACATCCGACAATAACTTAAGACTTAGAAAACTAATTTAATAGTTTTGATATAAACTTTTACGATGATATACATCCACTCATGCATTTATATGGTTCAAGTCCCATTTTCAAATTTTAACGAGTAATAAAAAAAGATTAATAACGATTAACGACTGAAACGGGGTCAAATTTGGACTTCGAAAAATTAACAACCATCAAAAGACCAATTACGTAATTTCACTCCTCAACGCCCACTTTAGAAGCCTGATGCTAGTTCTCTTGTTACCAGTTCTCCCAGAGCCAGAGAACAAATTTCAGTGAAAATAAAAAATGCTTCGGAGAAGCTTCGGTAGTCAGTACAGACTGGAGAGAGAGAGAAGGATTGAAATTAGTTATCATGACGTCAAAATGTTTCCTAAACCAAGACGTAAGTTTCGGTCGATAACGGAATGTAGAGGCTCAACGTACGGTTTGATCGCCGCTGATACTTGACGGAACGTTACTTGTTTCTAGAAGCTCCTACCCATACTTTATGCTTGTAGCCATTGAAGCCGACAGTCTTCTTCGCGGTCTTCTGCTTCTTCTCTCTCTCCTATAAGGAATTTAAAAAAAAAAAACCTTCGAATAATTAGATATAAATAAAAAATAATAAAATACTAACATTTACGTAATTATTATAAATAAAAAATAAAATATTTTTATTATTTAAAAAAAATTAATTTAAAAAAATACTCAAAAACTTACTAACAAATAAAAAAATATAAATTTTTAATTAAATAACTTCAAAACTCAAACAATTTATATATATAATTTTATAAAAAATTTAAATCTTAAATCTTCTTAATTTTTTTATATTTTTTAAAATTTATTGTACTACCCTTATTTATAATTTAAAAGAAAGAGGACAAATATGTAAATTTTTCAAAAACGGACACAAAACATCCATTCCAACATCTTCCATCTTCGTATCCGAAACTATCAGTATTCAAATCCTTATTTTTATTTCATTCTCTTGACTCTAGACTCAAGATCCGAGATATTGAGAGGACATCTCATGTTATTTTGTTGAGATAATATGACACAAATTTAATATTTTTAAAATAAATGAATATAAATTTTAAAAGAATACTTCTAAATTTATAAATAAATGAAAAAACATAAATTTTAAACTAAAAAAGAATTCAAATAATTTATAAATATAATTTTTATAATTTATAAAAAATTCAAATCTTAAATAATTTTAATTTTTTCACACACTTTAAAAAATCTATAGTACTCCTCTTACAGTCTTACTTATAATCAAAAGAAATGATACAAATATTTTAAGTTATCATGCAAGTCGTCCGTCCAACATCTTCGTATCCGAAGCTATCGGTATTCAAGTCCTTATTTTCGTTTCGTTTTCTGGACTTAAGATCCGAGATATTGAGCTGGCGTCTCGTGCCGGTTTGCCGAGGTAATATGACACAAGCCTAATATTTCATAAAGAGGGGAATTGCAAATCCCTCCTAAAAAATAAAATAATACCACACACCCTTATGGGGTATATGACAAAATCTGAACCTTTGATTTTGTGTAATGGATGATTCAGATTTTGTCACATACTCCATAGGGTGTGGCATTATTTTACTTTTTAGGGAGGAATTTGCCATTCCCTCTTTCATAAATGATAGTACTAGCTTCATATTAGAATAGGAAAGTACGCCTATTAATTGACGTTAAAGGTGGTTTTTGAGAGTTTTCAGACGGAAAATATGCTAATTTTTATTTATTTTTGTAGGTTTTACGCGGCTGATGTGAGGAAGGAGAGTTTCAAGGTGTTTGATAGATGCAAGAGGAAGGTTGTTGTGACGGCAAATCCAACATTGATGGTGGAACCTTTCGTGAAGGATTTTCTAGCCGAAGACAAGGTTTTAGGAACGGAGATTGAAGTGAACCCTAAAACGAAGAGGGCCACCTAGTTTGTGAAGAATCCCGGTGTATTGGTAGGGAAATGGAAAAAGTTGTCCATTTCGAAGGAATTTGGAGACGAAGCACCAGATCTTGGAATTGGAAACCGTGAATCTGATCATGATTTCATGTCCATTTGCGAGGTTTGTAATTGTACCTTTACTGGATTTCTTAATCAAATCATCAATTCACATTACACGTTCCAAAGAAAATCAGTTATACGCGGTTTTTCAAGTTTTAAGAATATATATATATAACATTAAGGGGAATGACAAATTCCCCTATCATTTCTTCAAGTTTCAAAATATCCCTTGTCAGTATGTTTGTACCAAAAGTTCCCCTATTATTTTTTATTTGTTGCAATAAAAATCCATAATTTAAACAAGTGAATTTTTATATTTTACACGGATTTTTTTTTAATTTGAAAAAACCATAAGGAGGCTTTTGTTACAAACATGCTAACAGGGGGTATTTTAAAACTTGAAGAAATGATAGGGGGGATTTGTCATCCCCCCATAATATTAATTTATAAATTTAAATTGTTAAAACCTTCTTTGTCTGGGCAATAATTTGGTACTAATCTATTACAACCCAACTTAGAATTTTCTAAAATCATGTACTACAAATTTATATATATAACCATCAACACTAGAAATTAAAATAACTATATATTCTTATTAATGTATTTAAGATTCTTATGAGCTATCTATTATTGCAAATGAATTAATTAGTATTCGATGATGGTTGGTGAGAAATTGATGCATTGTATTGTTTAATTTTATTTTTTTCACGTAAGTTATTTTTTTATATTACTCACGTATTTTTGTTTTCATAAATTGTTTAATGAGGTTCATGAAGCAGCAGTATCCAAATAGTCGACACAATTGATATATGTTGAGTTCAAACTTTAATCCAATGGGGACTTTACAGTCTTCACCATTCCCAACTCCCTTTCTGAAGACAAAAGACTGGATGGTACATGATAGACGTGTCTTAATAAGATCATGGACCGTGATCCTCTGCACACTTCCTATCCTTGGTTTGGCCTTAATAACTCGAGTTAATTTTGTCATAATTTTGTAGTGACTGATTTTTCGACATGCTACAAAACGTGGCTAATTGATGATTTACTATAGTAAACAGGAGGTTACATGGTGCACGCTAGCAAATCGGGGAAACCTGTACTGCGTGATCGCCTGAAAAGCCGTATAATCCTCCATGACGGCCGTCTGGTCCAGCGACCGGACCTGTTCAGTGATTTGATCACCTATATTTGGATGCCAATTGGATTCATCCTCTCCCCGAACGGATCGTACGCTACACGTACGAAATGCTCGGTATCCATCTCGTGATCTGGGAACCTACCTCTGGCCCCATCTTCTGGGTCCCCTCGCAAACCTTTACGTTTGTAATCACCCGTACAGCATTTGATCCCATTGTGATTGCCATTGCGCTTGGACTCAAAGTATCGTATGTTACACATACAATGTAAGCCACCTCCTGAGATTCCTACAGTCAATCCCATCCCAGCCATTGCTTTGACTCGCGATCGTGCGACTGACGCAGCTAGTATATCAGAACTTCTCCAAAAGGGTGATCTAGTGGTATGTCCAGAGGGAGCCATGTGTCGTGAAAATTTCTTGCTGCGATTTAGTGCTTTGTTCACGGAAATGAGTGATAGGATTGTACCCGTGGCAGTCAATTGTAAGCAATAGGTATGACCGTTCATGGAGTGAAATTTTGCGACGCTTATTTCTTTTTCATGAATCCAAAGCCCACCTACGAGGTTACATTTCTTGATGGATTGCCTAAGGATATGACGAGTAAGGCTGGCGGAAAATCATCCATTGAGGTGGCAAATTGTGTGTACAAGGTTTTGGGTGATGTTCTTGGATTTGAACGCACCGGATTAACTAGAAAGGACAAGTATATGTTGCGAGGGAACGCCAGGAAGGTGGAGTCCATGTACAATTCCAAAATGTAAGAATGCGGTTTTGTCATTCGGGTAAGGTATTGAGCTCATTTTAGTTGTCGAAAAGAAAAAAATTATATGGATTTATTTGATTTTATTGAATGATTATATGTGATTGTTGGAGGGACAACTTTGTCATTATTATTATTGTTGGGGGATTTTACCGAAATTCAGTCCAGTGGTTTTTTCACGCTCTTTTTCAGGCCCATCAAATACATGTATCTGGTAGGCTCCCTTATACGGTGTCGTCCCGAGAAGCTGATCATGCCAACAGGAAGATGGTCAAATTGTCTCGGGCACTCTGCTCAAGGCAACTAATCAGGAATTCTTCTTTGAGTTATTTACTGTTAACTTACAGTCGGATCAGGACCTTCAACAATATTTACCTTCAGAATCGAGGGATCGGATCAATAACCCACTATGCAGCAGTACAGACTTGCGGGCACTCGGGGTATGCTAGTCCCCACCACTCCACCTTCTGGTGACACCGAGGCTACAACTCGCTTCGTTGAGGTCTCCCGAGAATCAGAGGATTTCATTCTTGGGAGAGATAGAAGCTCTGCTTGAAGGTACAAACACTCGGGGGCTCGAGGATAACGTGACAAGGAACAGTGTCACAATTCCCCACGCCCTTTGATTTTGTAACAGGTTACCCTAAGTACATCAGTCATGCAATAACACGTGTCTAAGGATACGCACTCCTAGGCTTCCCATATACAGTATTCAAAAATCAAGAGAAAAGGAGGATTCGCAATTAGATTCATTCGAATAATATCGAGAGAAATCCATTGTGAGACGTTCTTTTACCTTTTTAACGTATCCAGGCATCATACTCAGGGATAGAATATTTCATGCCATCTATATTCTTCATGTATTCTTGTTTGCTTGTATACACACTTATTTCACATACTAAGTAAAACCCTCTCTGATTTAAGTATCGGAGGGTTTTCGTCGAAAAATCGATTTTATCCCTAAATATTTTATGTATTTTACAGTTCTAAGTTCAAAAACGAAAAATAAAAAATTACTGATATTCGAAGACAATCGAGATCAATTTCTTACATCAACAATTATTATTAGCAATCGTCTCTATCCCGAGGAAATTGTTTGTGCGAGGTTGTAGAATTGTTTATTTGTTATTTTTAATGTAAAATTGCCTAATTTGGTTGACTATTGATATCCATGACCAATACCAATTAATTAATTATTATATCTTGTATTTTTATTGCATTATACTGTTAATGCCCACATCAAACATGTATAGGAATAGGATTGTGTGTGAAATGGTATATATATCCATAGTTTCTGTTTTTTGATCGAATGGGAAAATTTTTCTTTATCATTAACACTTTCTCTACTTTATTAAAGTTTATTCAAGAGAGTACTGTAATATGCATTACAAGAGCAAATAGTCGATTAGTTCAGAAGTTCATATATGAATAATACAAAGCATGATGCCATTCACAAGACTAAGGACATTCACAATCATAGAATATTCCAATTTGTCCAATAATTAATTATAATGAATTTGAAGTTGATTTGTGAGAATAAAAAAGTTACCCAGTGTATATAGGGGTGAAAAAAAATATTCGGTTTTCGATAATTTAAATTTGAAAATATTCTCGTTGTCCTTGATTAAAATGCAAATATATAAAATTTTGAAAGATTTACATGCCAATATAATTTAGGGGTGATAAAAAAAAATTCAGATCTAATTTATATTATAAAAAAATTAATAAAATATGAACGATCAAAAGTCATTTATTTAGTACTAACTCTTCATATAAAAAGTATGTTTTATCAGTTAAACATTCACTTTATCAAAAAACCTATTTTAGTATGCAAGTATTTTGAGATAAAGTATACAAATTGTGCAATAAGATAAATGAAATTATATAAATGTATTCTTATTAATTTTTTTTTTCATTTTAGTGAATCCTAAATATTAAATTATGTCCAATTCTTATTGTAGTTTTATTTTTTCTTTAATATTTTTAAAATAATTGTTGTACAAACTTTTGATTATGTAGAGAGAAATTGGTTTATATTTTTAATTTTCGTAACTTCGAAATTTTTTTAAATATTCAAAGATTTGGATATCCAAATTTAAAATATGCGTACCACATCTATTCCATATAAAAGTTGAATATTTATGTAGATATCATAATTTTCTTTTCCATTTAGATACGAATATGATTTTGATAATATTTAGAGCAAATTTAGATTTTTATCACCCTAATTATATACGAAATAATTGAAGAGAGTTTTTTTTTTTCTTTGTGATTGAAGATTAATTTGATGAGTTTTACCTTTTGAAACTCTTTAATTGAATTCCCTCCTAACATGAAAGTGGGAGTGAAAATTTTATTCAAAATATTAGAAATAAAACAAAACTAAAATTGTAATAAATTAAAATGGAAATACATATTTAACAAAATCATATAAGACAAACTCTACTAAAATAAGAAAAATAAAATGGATTAAAAGTTTAAAAATTGTCTTCTTTGATATCTCACAACAATTTCTAGTGTAAGAACATGCCACAATTTTAAAATAATTTTTTTGGAGTTTGTTGAAAGGAGTGGCAACACTTCCTTGAATGATAAACTATTCAGTCCCATTATAAACTAAAATTAATCATTTCCCTGAGAATAAGACAAAATCATACCATGTTAGTTAGAGCAAATTCTATAATTTTACCCGTCAACATTAGCAAATCAAGATTTTCTATCAAATTAAAAGGCTTTTAGAGATAAATTCAAGGTAATGAAAAAATAAAAATCAAGATCAACTGTCTTTTAAGAATCATGGTGATTTTAAGAAATCTAAGAGCAATTGTGAGTTTTCTGTACAACAAGCATGCAAGGGTTGATATATATATCCTTAGATAATTACTAATTAGTTAAATAATAAATAGAGAAAAAAGAAATTCAAAAATTCGTTACCTGACAGCGAAGCCGAACTCTGACGCGTCATTTCGAATATTTTTTGGGCCCTTTTCCGGTGGTGAGGTGATCGTCTGAATGCAACTTTTGCGATGGAGAAAGCATCCTCGGGAAGCACGGCCCAGATAGCATAACTTTATTTGCCGAAAATACCACTAACAGCTACCACTGTTTACGACTTTGACACGGCAACACCAATGTAATTTGGGACCGCATGGAGGGGTATTTGCATAAATTTGTCTGTTTCTTTCTTCGTGATGATATATTCCACGTGTCATCCTCTCGACCTTCCTATACATGGCATGTTGTAAACCACTGAGATACTTCCCGCTTTTGTAAAATCTGGCAATTCACAAAACAATAAGCACTGCTTAGCTATATGCGGGCAAAGAGCAAGAAACGGCAGCGTCTTCTTGGTATCTGAGCTTTGCTTTGGAATTCTGAAATGTTATAAATTTTTTGGGAGTTTTAGTTGTATAACTTTTATCTGAAAGCAATGGCTATCGGCGGTTTGATTTCTAACCAGAATTTCGGTTCCTTGTTCGGTTCAGGTATTTGCTTGTTTCACTACATGTATTCAAATTTGCTTTCTATTGACATTAACGTTTGTCTTCCCTCAATAACTTTTGCTTTCATTTTCTATTTTCTTTTTAATTAGTTTTCCATCTTGTGCTTGGGATATGTGGCTGCATTTTAAGAGATTTTTTTACCAAAACGATTATCAGTACATTTTATCATATGTATGCTCAGATTTCGAATTTATCTACTTTTATTTCTTTTTATACTGAATTTTACTCTCAAGTAGATGGTCTACATTTTAGACTATTTGAATTTTTCATGTTAATTTTACTTGTACAAATTATGGCTAGTATTTGACTGAGGAATGATCACGTTCTGTCTCTTTCTTTTTTTAATTTCTTCTTCTGTATGCAATTCCATATTTAATTAGTTGACCAAGTGAGATGAATTTATCAACGTACGCATAATTAATAGTTTCCCCAATTTGGAACTGGAACTTTTTATCGAATCTTACTTTTCAAGCAACATGGTTTGGAAAAATTTTTGCCAAATTGGGATTGAGTAATACCTGCAGTAATAGTTTCCTGTTAGGAATTTGAAGTTAATCAGAATTAGGAGCTTTGGAAAATCCGGCTGGTAGATGTATGGCCGTTACTTAGTCTCTGAAGTATAACGGGTTCAATTGCAATATGTAGACACTCTGAGATGTGGCCATACAATTTTAAATTAATAAATGCTCATCTGCGATAAATCTATAGAGAAGGCATTTGGGTATTGCTGAGTTGGTCTTTTTTTACTACTATTATTATATATTTGCACTTTCTTTACTTTACAACAGAGCTTGTTGATATTTAAGAAGGTCTTGAGTGTTACCTTTACAATTAACTTAGTTTTGCTTGATATTTTATAAATTATATTTCTTGCAAAATCTGGCTCATTTAAGAAGGTAGCAAATTTTTTCATATTATTTGTGGGCATATGGACTGAACAGAGTTTGGAACTGCATTTTGGTACTTCAGTTCAAACCTTTAAGTAAGTTTGCGATATTTGCAGGCAAAGCATCTGAAAAGAAACAAACTACTTCTCTTCAGAGGGGAGAACGATCAAGCATTGCTGTTGTGCAGAATGCACAAGGAAACATGATCTACCGAAAGTTGTGTAACCGAATGGCAAATGGTCTGATATCCGGACACCCGAATCGCTCAATGCTTCACACTAGTAGCAATTTGGATGCTAAAATTTCAATACATGTAGCAAATTCTCACCTTGGGAAGGCACGTTCCTTACAATGTAATGAAAAGTCTCAAGGAATTTATCCTCAGAAAAGCAGTAGTGTAAAATGTGAATGCCATTTTTCTTTAGGGCATAGGCATTCACTTGGTGGTTGGTTTCAACAAAATGCAGAGGACAAGATCGATACAGGATTTGGGAAAAACCCACAATCTGAGCGTAATAGGGTGAAAAGAACTCGTTCCTTCTATAAGTCGGAGGAGTGTGACATAACTGAACCAAAGGTGGACTTACTAAAAGTAACAGAAATTCCCAGTGAGGCTGTTCTACTAGAAGGAGATGTGCAGGAAATAACTCCTTGGTGGCAACAATTCCCAAAACGTTGGGTGATTGTGCTTCTCTGTTTTGCATCATTTTTATTGTGCAACATGGACCGAGTGAGTATTTATTTTCCTCCCTTTCTTTTTGTGTTATTGTTGTTTTCTTGATTTCACAAAACTCTTCCTAGTAGTTTGACTACCATACCTTTCTAACTTCAACGTGAATGTCACACATTCAAGTACTTTCAAGATGCCTCAAGCTAGGCTGGGCAAACCAACATCAGTTTAAATTTAGTCACAACATGCTAGACATTTTAATCCCACTATTTATTCTATATGCCTTTCTCCTGTTATATTAGCTAACTTAAATATCTGCTGCAGGTGAACATGAGCATAGCAATACTTCCAATGTCACAAGAGTTCAACTGGAACAGTGCTACAGTGGGTTTGATCCAGTCCTCCTTTTTCTGGGGCTATCTACTCACCCAGGTCTGGTTCAAAGGACTCTTGGGTATTTTAGAAGCACACAAAGAGATCTGAGTAAATATTCTAAATCACCATATAAATGCACAAGCACACAGATGGCGGCCTTCTATTATTGACATGCATTGTCTTGAATGATATAATTTTAACTAAATGACAGTAATGCGGTTGTTTGGTAGTAACCATTAATTTGATTTGAGAACTTTTTCCTGTAATCTTTCAGACTTACTGTATTCTTTTTCTTCTGGCACAGATTGTGGGAGGCATATGGGCAGATAAACTTGGTGGAAAGCTAGTATTGGGTTTTGGGGTGGTCTGGTGGTCGATAGCCACTGTTTTGACTCCTATTGCAGCCAGAATTGGGCTTCCTTTTTTGCTCATCATCCGTGCTTTTATGGGGATTGGCGAAGTTGGTTTCTCCTGAATCTTTTTCATTTTACTTTGTTATCCCTTGCTAGTACATAGCTAATTAGTTCAGAATGGTTTGCTTTTTGAAGTTACTTTCTTTTTGTTGTGTAAACTATCTACGCTACCTTGATAGGAGGTAGAAAGGACGGATATGGCTGTCCAGTCACAACAGTGGGAAAAATTAAGAAAAATGCAATCCCTATGATAATGATATATAATAAAGTTTAAAATTTTTATATATTTAATAATCAGAAAGAGGGTTTCTCATGGCAAACAAAGTGATTCACTTTCTTTACAGGGTGTTGCCATGCCTGCTATGAATAACATACTCTCTAAGTGGATTCCTGTGTCAGAGAGGAGCAGATCACTTGCCTTGGTATATAGCGGAATGTATCTTGGTTCTGTTACCGGATTGGCCTTCTCTCCTGTTCTAATCCACAAATTTGGGTGGCCATCTGTCTTCTATTCATTTGGTTCAGTTGGAAGCATCTGGTTTGCATTGTGGCTGAAAAAAGTAAGTTGATTCTTTTTGCAGTTTGTCTGGGGACAAGTCTAATTCACATACCTCAAGAAAAACAGTTCCTTTTTTCCTTTTTATTTGCATGCATGTGTGAACGTAATTTACAATGACGTTAAATAAAGTTTTAATTTTTTCTTTTTTGTTGAAGTCTATTTTTTTTCCTTTTAGCAGTTTGTTGGTTCGCACAATATGTTGCAGTATTTAGATCAAAACAAGCAGAACACATCTTTTTATGCAACCTCTGTCCTAATTCTGGACATATTAATACACCAGAAGTTTCTGTTCTCCTTACAATTAAAAGTATTTGACTGAGAACTTGCTTCCGTCTCTTAGAACAAGACACCATATCTGAATTTATTTTTCGTTTTGTTGTTGTTGTTTTTTCAGGCATACAGCTCTCCGAAAGAAGACCCAGAACTTAAAGATGAAGAAAAAAGACTTATATTAGGTGGCGGCATTTCTAAGGAACCTGTTACTGTCATTCCCTGGAAATTAATATTATCAAAAGCACCTGTTTGGGCTCTCATAATTTCTCACTTCTGCCACAATTGGGGAACTTTTATTTTGTTGACATGGATGCCTACATACTACAATCAGGTATATCAATGAGAGTAGAACATTTTTTTATTGTTTGCAATTTAAGCTAACCTGATAATGGACGTCTGAATTTTGGATCTGAGCATGAGCATTTTTGCATCACAATACAGAGAAAAGAAAAACTTTTTGCTACCCTCAAATTTTAATAACTTTTGCTTATCTACTTTAGATTAATACTTGTTGCCTTGCTGATTATGATGCATGTAAGGTAATTATGTGATCTTTTTTCAGAATCTGAATTCTTCAATGAATAGACGTAGCGTTACTTTGTTGGACCACTAGGGTACACAACTTTTGTTTTCCTATAATCTTTCTCTTGCATCCAAGTTCTTAAAACCGGAAGTTTTATGTTGATGGTAATTAGAGGAAAATAATGCAGTGTTTTTATCTAAGTGTCTTCGACCTTAAAATTAGCCTCTGAAGAAACCCAATGAAATTCTGATTGGCCGCTTTAATTTTCACTGCAACACACAAAACCTTAGAAGGCAAACTTGCATATTTATAATATTATAGCCCAGCTGATAACCTTGGTGTCCTCTCAGGTCTTGAAGTTCAATCTCACTGAATCTGGACTCTTCTGTGTCTTGCCCTGGTTGACCATGGCTGTTTTTGCAAATATAGGAGGCTGGATTGCAGACACACTTGTGAGCAAAGGTCTTTCCATAACAACAGTTCGTAAGGTAAGTGTTAATACTGTGGCTGACTTATTGTTTTGTAGGAAGATCTGCAGCTGAATGCTGAAACATCACATACCCTTCTGATTATAATGGTCTTACCGTATGGATATTGCTATTGTGCTAGTACCAATCAACCATAAATTGATCATATCAATTTGTTAAGAAAAATGAAGAAAAAGATTCTTTTCTGATATATAATCTTTACTAAATGAACAACTTGAAGAACACTTGTTGGAGTCTGCATTTTTATGTCTACATATGCTGTAGAAGAAAGCTCTAGATGTCATTGTTGCTCTTCTTCCAAAGGTCAAATAGATTTTATGGGAGTGATTTACTTCAATTCAAATGTGACTGGCACTATATTGGTTATACTAGCATTCTAACAATTGGAATTAATAGTCTCCGCTTTAATATGCAGATCATGCAATCAATTGGGTTTTTGGGCCCAGCCTTCTTTCTAACACAGCTGAGTCATGTCAGGACTCCAGCCATGGCAGTGCTGTGCATGGCATGCAGTCAGGTTTGATATTATCTGATTTCAGTTTCACCTTTGCTGGATTTATTTGATCTCCCTCAATTATATGTAGTTTTATATAACTTTGAAGTTCTGTTGCAAGTGACTCAACTAAAATTTGTCTAGTAAGATGACTAAATATGCTATACTTATGAAGTCACAATAAATATTTGCAATCAATGCCCACTAGAAACTGGATGCTGATTTTGGTTAGTAAATTTTGATGCAATTTTCCATTTTTGTTGATGAAATCTAAGTATTCATACCTTCTTGTTGATAGGGATCTGATGCATTCTCACAATCTGGTCTTTATTCCAATCACCAAGACATTGGCCCGCGCTATGCTGTGAGTCATGGCTCTCTTTATGTCCTAGATTAGGTCAAGCATTAGAGATACTTCACTTGCAATTATAAACTCCGAATTTTTTTTTCCTTCCTGCAGATAAGTTATGGTGATGGTTCTGCTTTAAATAATTTGCTTAACTAACTTGTAATCTATCCTTGTATCAAGTTCACTTCTTTTCTTTAGAATAGTACTTTAATGGCTTGAAGATGTTTCTGAGAGTATGGCAATAAACATCAATGGCAGGGAGTTCTGCTGGGACTATCAAACACGGCAGGAGTGCTTGCTGGTGTATTCGGTACAGCTGCAACTGGTTACATACTTCAACAAGGTACAATTCTTCTCCTACTGCATTCTCTAATGGCAATGGCTTTTCTTGTCAACTTTCTGTTTCGAGTCAATCATTCATTTCTGAAACTCTTTCTCTGCAGGTTCTTGGGATGATGTATTCAAGGTAGCTGTTGCATTGTACATCATTGGCACACTAGTCTGGAACTTCTTTGCAACCGGAGAGAAAGTTCTCGAGTAGAGTACAAGTGCAAGAATGGGAGGAAGTTGCAGTCTACTGTCTACGTACATGTGACTAAACAGAGAGATGAGTTGTAAAGAAAATGGAAGTAACACCGGAAGGCCGTAAATATGCTATTCATGCTAGGGTGGAATTGAAACCTTGCAGAGCAAGGTTAAGATGCTGCCATAAGAAATTTTCAACTTGTGATACCCTTGTACAACTTCTGAGTTAGGTTGAATAGACCTTTCTACAGGTTACTAACTTTCTTTTTTTTAAATAAAATTTTTAATTTACATGCTTCTTTGAAGACAATAGGGGTAATTTGCACCCGGGAAACCTTGTTCTCAGCTCATACAATAAATAATGCTTGAAAGTGAGCATGCCTTTTTTTTTTCCTGTGTCTAAGAAGACGACCTTATGACGTGGACCTTCGACAGATTAGCATGATGTAGCTAAGGCTTCAGACTAGGGATTTTCTTGGACCCATCTGGGCTTCATAATGGAGTTAAAAAGTTTTAGGCTAGAATGGAAAATCGGGGTTTCCGTTTCACTTCTCCTGCTTCCTGAGGATTAGTAAGAAAAGAATCTAAATTATGATATTGAAATTTAAAGAAGTTTGATGCGAAGATACGTCTTTAAAAACAGAGTTCAAAGATGATTGATTACTTATTCTGATAGCACGAAAGCATTTTCCTCGAAACACATTATTGAATCGGAGACCTAAAACCACCATAATTCAAAATAGTACATAAAAATGGTCATCGACAGTCATCTGATTCTACTAATTTTTTTTTTAAAAAAAATCTACTAATTTAAAAAAAAAAAATTCTTAGTACCTTGATGACTTGCATTACAATCTTGAGAATTGCATTTGACATTTATTAAATATCATTCAAATATTCTAAAATAACCATGTAACATTCAAAGAAATAGAAACGCAAAGAAAGAATTTTATAGAATTCCAAGAGACGTCCTTACAAGAAATTAAATCGAAGATCTTAAAATGTCTTTCTTCCCTTGAGAATGATGAAGCAAATCGCTATATATATCGTGATAGTACTGTGTAGTTTATATTAGAAGCTGTCGTTGTATGACCGGTATCGTCTATATCTTCCTCCTTTACTCTCAAAATCCGTGAGAAACATAAACAGAAATGTCCCACACACACATGAATGTCCTCCTTTCACCTAAGCAATAAAGTGAATCCCACCACTCCTTAAATATACTACATTCATGAAAAACACCAACAAAACGACACACACTTAAACAACTCCACCTACCATACCATTGCATTGAATGCCTTCATTTCTATGCAATTCTTGGTCCTCTTTCTCCTTCTTCTTAATATGCCCTATAATTTCTTCTAATTCCCTTCTATGCACATCAACTTTAAGGCCATATTTCATAAACAAAGTCAAGGACATCTTTTGCTCTACCTTGTGGCCGGGAACCATCGTCAGCCGATGCCGCAACAACACCGCTGCCGCCACCGATTTCATTTGCAAGTAAGCTAAGTCCTTGCCTAAACAAATTCTAGGACCTGCATTGAATGCAACAAATTTATACGAATCATGCATTAAGAATTTCTTCCCATCGGATGATAACCACCTCTCGGGACGAAACTCTAAGCAATCGTCACCCCACGTTGATTTCATCCTCCCCGTTGCGTATATGGAATATGTAACAGATGAACCAGCCGGCACAAATGTTCCGTCGGGTAATACGTCATCGGCCACCACATGCTTTGAGTCCTGTGGGACGGACGGGTACAGCCTTAGGGTTTCTGATAATGCTGCTTTTAGGTAGATCAAACGGTCAACTTCTTCAAACTCCAATGGCTCGACTATCCACTTTGAAGGGTCATCGCCACGTGTCTCGATTAAGACGGTGCATAATTCATGTAAGATTTTGACTTCCACTTGTGGATTTTGGATGACCAACCAAAAGAACCAGCTCAGCGCAACGGATGACGTATCACGTCCAGCTAGGATGAAGTTAAGTGCCACGTGTTGGAGAAAGGTATCTGAGTAGGATTCTTTTTTCTTCATGAATCTCGATAGCAAGTCGTCGTGTGGGCTCCCATCTTTTTGCTGACTCATCAGCTCGAGCTTACGTGTGTTGATCACATCCGATAAGTACTCGTCGATGTGAACTAGGCTCCAGCTTAAGCTGACTTCCATTCCAAGCCGGAGCCATTTCTTGACCTTCCAAAAAATTTCAGGTAAAATAAAACGCTGAAGGGAGGCTTCCGTGGCTCTATCAAAAGCCGATGCAAAGCCATTCTCAGGTAGTCCGGGGGCACAAGTTTGTGGATCTTTTCCGAAAGCCAGGCCACAAATGTTGTCAAACGTGAGCCGAAGCAATAAGTCTTGTAGATCCACCGGCTTGTCTTTGAGCTGAGCTGATTGAAGAACTGGACAGAACCTCAGCTTGATTGCTTGGCTGACCCAGCGAGCCATGGCTTGACGGAGAGTTCTGGTGGTGAATTCCAGTGCGGCAGTCTTCCTTTGGAAAAGCCACGTGTCACCATCCGAATTGAAGATCCCTTCGCCAAGGAGCTCATGGAAAACGGCCTGCCACCTGGGCCCCTTGGGGTAATTGTCAAATCGGTGCTTGAGAATGTGCTCTATATTTTTTGGATCGCACGTGACAGTCACGAGGCCTTGCTTTTTGGCTAGGAATGGAATTGCACAGGTGCAGGTCTGGTACGTGCCTCCGCACCCTCGGAGATTGTCGCAGATCCAGTCATGCAAGCGGTCACAATTTTCAATCAAGCCAGGAAGACTGCCCAGTAGAGGCCAGACACGTGGACCCTTCAATGACCGTGAGATGAACGTGAACCATAGTAGATAAGCCGTGACAGCCATGCAAAGCAGGAAAGCCGTAGCCATATCCATATACAAGTACATGATTGTGAAAAGCCAAAAGCCACGAATTCTCGGAAACAGTTTTCCGGGAAAAAAGTTGTAGAAAGAAAGTCCCAAGAAACCTGAAGAATAGAACGTACCTTAACAAATATGCAAAGGATGGGCTAAAAGAGATAAACCAAATTATTACTTTGCATGAAAATGGTGGATCATCAACCTAAAGATTAAGATTACTACTTGAAAATAACTTTACGAAAAAGACAATCTATTCCTGGTGAAGATTTTCTAGTGTGTGTGAGATCTGAAAGAACACAAAAATAAAATGCAAAGAGGGAGAGTGAACCTAATGAGAAAAAATAAGTGTGATAATAGATATATAGTACAGCAATTAGTTCAGAGCGTTGAATATATAGGTGAAACAATCTGAAAAGCAATAACTGTTCTCTTAAATTGCACCATCTCTCTTGCTAACAATCATAAATGCCCTGAGAGAAGTTCGTTGAAATTTTTACAGGGTAAGAAAAGAACCATACGGCTCCCATAGGAAAAAACCCTACTGTTGTCAAAAACCTCAAAACATAGAACCTTTCTCTTCCTTCCTTCTACACACCTAATCTACAGACAAGAAAAGAGGGCATTCAATGAAGGGAAGAGAATTAAATGGGTTTAGTTGAGGAGCTACGACAGAGAGAGCTCTACACAAAATAAACGATGAACTACTTAATTTAGAAGAATAAAAAAAGATCATAAAAGACAAGTCTGTCTTTGGTTCCTCTCCTCTCTTCGTTATTATTATTAGATTCATCGATGCAACATGTAAATTGTAACTTCTGTCTATAATAAGATTTTTCTCTTGATAAAGTGGCTTGAATGAAAATGGATTGGTCATGTGAATATTGGTTAGGAGACGGTGAGCAAGTCACCAACAATTTGTTGCACTCTTTTGCTTAGTTAACATTGCATGCATATTCTTCGAATATATAATAGCATGTTATTATATCTTTTTCCTTTTAATTGTTGTTATCTTTTTTATCTTCAGCGTATAATTAAACCAGTAAAAAACAATTCTGTATACTCATCGAACGGAGTTGTTGAGTTTGAGTTTGACTCTTGCTCTGTTAATGCACTGTGCTGTACATGCTGCTATGATAAGAAAAGGTGTGCCCAAACCCTCTCTCCGTATGCTGTGAAAATAGAAGTCAAAATGTGGATTGACATTGGTAAACAACTGAAAGGCAGCAAGCAGGAGCAGATGGCTAACTTACAACAACATGCTACTCATTCTTGATTGATATATAATTCTCTTGTGTTTTCTTTTTTCTTTTCATGGCGACCTAGCTCCTTTGACCTTAATAAATTTTCTATATATAAATAGTTAATTAGTTTGATAACCTCACAACCTAGTTCGTGCATGCCTATAGGATTGTTTTAACCCATTTTATTTATTTATTTATTTATATCTGTAATGCATAGATATTCAATACTAATTTACACAATAAACATATTATCCCTCCTGCATCTAATTAATACTCTCTCTTTGGATAAAAATAATTGGATTAAAATTATTTATCCACATTATGACCAATTAATTTGGTGATTTTCTACCTTCAATACAATAATCTTCAACTGCTTTGTATTTCCTTTTCATCTCTAATTAATCTTTAATAATGATTGCAACATTATTCCTATTTAATCACTAAATAAGCAAGTTGAAATTATAAACACTTGTGATATCTATGAAATTTACTTTATTATATTATTTACATTGTTTTCAATAAATTATTGTAACATCTTCTAGGAAAAGCAAAAAAAAAAAAAAATGATTCTAGTTGACTTTCGGCCGTATATGTTGATGCTCATTGCAAGACTACAGAAGTTGATAATTGAGATAAAGAACGTAAATGTTAGAGGGGACCGACGGTAGTTGGGTGAGTGCATTCAATTAAAAGCATAGAATTCTGGGGTCAACAACTACCGGACTACCCCTGTTGATAAATGATCGAGTATGTTTTATCTTCCTATCATGATCGAGTTTATCATTTTAAGGACTTCAATACCATCAGGCATATGAATGATTTCATTCAATTTAACTGACTTTAATCGGATAATTTTATTTGGTATTGAGCTCGTATGACTTTGAAATTACTTGCAAAGGCATTTGAGATGGGGCTTGTCCCTGGGAATAAGCTACCCGCTAAATGTCTATTATTTTTTAGTGTTTCTTAATATATTTTTATTAAAAATTATATAAAACAAATAAAAATAAAAATAATTTTTACAAAAACTTTTTTGTATTTAAAATTAAAAAGAATTATTTTAAAAAAAAAAGAAAGAATAATTTTCTTTTCTCTTCTCATTGAATATACAGATAATATTTATTTTATTTTAAAAATATCCTTCTTAACTTATTCTTTTAAATATTTTAATTTAACTAAATTAAATATCCTTTATAATAATTTTAATAAAAAAAATTTATTTTAACTATTATATCAAATAATTTTAAAAAAAAATATTACTTTATTTTATTTTATTTTTTTTAAGAGAAATAAAAATTAATTTTTAAATTCTTAAAAAACTATCTCCAACAAACTCTTTGCTGTCTAAACCTAAGGATGGTGCTTTTCCACTCAATCTAGGAACAAGAATAGACGTTATTCCAATTCATCTTTATTTTCATACAACTATTCCACGTCTGCAAAATGACATGTCCGATTGCTGAAGAAGAAGATCTTATTCTGTGTCCCATGATAGCAAGCATCATGACATTGTAGGTGTTTGTGATCGGAAGGATACGACTTCCCTCGGTTTGGGTGGCGACGTCTAATACAAGTAAATAAAATAACTGATTCCCATTAAAAAGAAAAATTGAGATTTACTAAATAATAAATGAATGAAAAAATTAGTAATTTTCATAAAAATTGATATTTATTAGAGATGACAATTTTTCTCGCAGACTCGCAAACTTGTTGATATTTGATTTTAATAAAAAAATTTGGATAGCCTTTTAATGAATTTAGAACGGATTTGAGATTAAAATAAAATAAAATAAAAACTCCAAATGAGTTTTAACAAATTTGGTATAATCAAATATTTACAAATATTCATATGAATAAAACGTGAAATATGTTATGCATGTGAAGTTCATAACCTCATTGCCCTTTAGTTATTTCTCTCTAATTTTTTAATTAATGTTGTATTGAAAAAAAAACTAAAATCCCCAAAACTCACTATATAATTAATATTTAATAAAAAAATCTTTTGGGAGAAAAGTGTAAGGATGATACATGGATGTTCTGTCAACAAAATACATGCAAGTGATCATGGGTGATCTTACATAGTTCTGTCTCATATATATCCCGTCCCAGATATCTCAATATTCAGGGAATACATAGCCTCAGGCAAATTCCGTCTCGGGAATCTTTTTTCTCAGGGATTCCATGACCCTAGTGATTTTCGTCCCAGGTAATCAGTATCCCAGAAGAATTAATAACGCCTCAGGATTCTCACCGTCTCAGGCGCCATGAGGATTGAAGCTCCTTCTCAGACATGACGCGATCATCCGCAATACGCCCCAAACATTCGATAGCATCAATTGAGACAGTCACCTCCCTAGAGACCCGGATAGCTTCTTAAGATCAGTTTGTAAGCAATCCTTGATCAACAGACATGTGCCCCCTCCATCATATCAAAAATGGGAATGGTTGCTGATAATTGGCCCCTTAAATGCACCCGTGATCTCATCCTCTTATCATTTTTTCAGGTGATGGGATAATGTCAGGCTTATACCCCTGCAGATGTGTCAGCGTCATCAATAAAATTCTATTGTACATTATCCCATGTCAGACGTCATATCCTTCTCATTCTCCGATTCTAAATCACTATTCAAGAGGGAGGCATTATATAAGGCCACTTTCTTCAACTTGTAGAGGACCTTTTGTTTGGACTTTTGGGGGAACTTTTTCTTCTTTTTTTTTTCAGACAATTTCTTCTTCGACTTTGAGACTTTGTTTTCGGAATCTCTCGGATTTTAGGCATTCTTCGACTTTGGAACCTCACCGGAAGTTTATACTCCAAATATATATCTTCGTTTGGTAGCTTTGGGGTAAAAAAATCTGACACTTTTCTTCTCCCATTGTCAAGTCATTTCTGATTTTCTTTATACTGCTTTCGCTGAAAATCTATTTCCTTTTTCCTCCGTATTATTTCTAACTTAGGCATCGGAGTTTTTCCATCGAGAATTCCTCCCGACATTACTCCATAGGTGTTTGTTATCTTTGCAGGCTTAAAATGTGGAGTCTCTTCGGAAACAGCCACACTTTCAGTCGCTCTCTAATGAAAAAATATCCGTTCAACAACAATCATATCGCCATCGTACCTCACCAATTGAGTCATTCTTCGTTGACAGTAAAGAGGGTCCATGGACAATTCTCACACCAATAAAATCTATTAACACTAAAAAGAATATTATAAAAAGAATAAGAGAGTAAGCGCGTATGATATAAACTTTGGGATTTGACAATTTGGATATACAATTGAAGGTCCCAAGAGTTAATTGACTTTTTATTTTTTTTTTGTTAATCAAATCTTGAAACTAAATCATGACTAGACCAAAAAGCTCAATGGTTAAAAATGATTGTCTTGAATAAAAAAAAATATAATGATTTTGAGATCCTATCATACCATGTATAAGATAATTTAGTCTTAGAATATAACCAATGAAAATTTTAAATATGATATTAACCCTCAAGACTTTCTTAATCAATGAAGATCTCAAGTGACATTGAACCTCAAAATGTTATTAATCAATTAAGATCTCAATCATGACATTGAATTTTAAGATTTGTTTGCAATAGTTATTTGATTCTACGAAAAATTTAAATTTACATGTTTTATTCTAATAAAAGAAGATTTTTTAATTTAATAATTATATTCTACAATAAAGGATCACGATACTATAGTACAAAAAAATTATGATTATTAAAAATGTGATGATAATTAATCTTGAAAGATAATAAAAAATATAAAATAAATATATATATATTAAATTAAATCATTAAGAAGCTACTATCGTTTCTCTAAAAACTTTCCCTTAAAAAATTTTCTCATTTAAAAACCAAAGAATTTTTGCTGAATCCTTACCTTTACCTTTGGATTTTTTTTTGTGATTTTAAATCGTTTCAAACACTTTAAACAGAAAGAAAAGTTATTATGGTGTTTGAATTCTAACAAAAATTTTCGTACATCAACAGTTTATAATAAAAAAATTAAAAAATTGTGCTAATGCATAATCAAAATGAAGTATAAATATGTTGGAATAAATAAATTTATTTATTGTTCAAAAGTTTTACGTCTTCTTGTAATAAATTGAAAAACTGTACCAAAGTACTTGATTTCATGGCCACAAAAACTTCTTGCTGAAGTAAGCATATATAACTATAGTTTATTGAAAAAAAACTTTAAAAAAAAAATAATATTTTTACAAAAATTAATAATCTTATATTTTCCTACCTGATGAAAACTCCATACCCCTAGTATATAGTTTAGTATTTTTATTAAAAATATATTCTTTTTAGTAGGGTGAATTTGTTCTTTCAACTATCATCTTACTTAATTAGTTTTTAAATCTTTAATAAGTAATTTTTTTTTTTGTTTTCTTAAAGTTGTATCAGGGGAAGAAGATAAAAAGGCTTACACATTAATAAACAATAACGTCAATATTGTACTCACACGACGTGACGTGACTCTCAAAACAATTGTCATATATGAAACAATTATTAATTTTATTTAATATGTATCATATTAAAAAGTAAAAAATTATTTATGATCATATTATTATTAACTGAAGTAAATTGTCATTTTTGTCAATAAATGCACCGACGACGACAAGCTGAGACCATTAACTCAACATTTTGTTGCTATTCAGTACTTTAAAGCCCATTGTAGATGAATGCGTCCTCGGTTGAATAATTCTTTGGGATTCTTCCCCCCATTTCCTTATCGACAAAAAATTGATATGCTTGACTGTAGAGCTGTCAAACGGGTCGGGTCGAGTTTAATCGATTCGGGTCATTTCGTGTTAAGTATTTAAGTGGGTCGGGTTGGGTTGACCCGTTTAATAAACAGGTTGATATTCTTAACCCTAACCCAACCCGTCGGGTTACCGGACTAAACGGGCCAGTCCGTTTATATTAAATAAATAAATTAATTAATTAATTAAATAAATAATAAATAATTATAA
>JAVXUL010000001.1:14628252-14638337 GCA_035590515.1 Trichilia minutiflora
TTGAGCCCTTTTACCAGTAGGTTAAACGGGTCGACCCGTTTAACCCGCGAACCAAAAATCATTGACCCTAACCCGTTTATTTTACGGATTAAACGAATCGGCCCGTCGGACCAAACCCGTTTTAACATCTATATGCTTGAGTTGCCTAGTTTTGATACTTAAAGTCAAATTCAGTAACCAATAATATAACCACTTGAGTAGCTTACGGTTGGAATTTAAGGCATTTGGCTGATTTTAGGTGCACGGACTTGGTTAATATGAGTTTGGACTTTGGAGGCGTAGTTTAGTTCCAATTGGATAACTGGGATATTAAAGACAACGTATGAAACACATCCTTTGACAAATATATGAATTAATTAAAAATTAATGACATCTTTTAATTGTACGTGTCTATATCAAATTAAAAAGACTTCCCATGACGATAGATATATTCCGTAATGAAAATTCGAAATGATCCGATTGGTTGGAAATTAAATTCAGTCATTTTCATGATTGAAGGGAGTTTTTGCAGATTCGAAATTGCTAAAATCCCATTTTGTCTGGAAAATTAATTGATAAAAAATTGTAATCATACGAACAAACACAAATCCATTATTTCTGACATTTTCATTTTTAGTATTTACTTCAAAATTTTTGAAAATTGTAACAGAAACGAAAATTGAGAGGTACATTATGGGCCCTTTAGACCCTGCTCTCCTGTAATCTCTACTTAGCCCTACTTCGGACCAGTGTTTCCTCCGTTAATTCCAACTTATATCGTTATCAAATGAAAGAAATTTCTTCTGGCAATTAATGGGTAGATTTTGTATTATAACATTCGTTAATAGGGTTTTTGCTTTTTCATCTTCTCCTAGTTTTCGTAACTTGTATATTCTTGAAATCCAAGAAACCCGACATCGCACCTGCGGCAATAAACATTCATTGATCGAACAAAGAAAATGGAACGGGTATAGAAAACATGTAACAGGTTAGAGCTGCCTTATTCATAATTCTTGTGGTGGCACTCCGTGGCAGTCATCAATGAAAGCCATCAATTTCATTGATGGCCCTTCCCAAAGGGACAGTCCCTGATATCACATTTATCACTCCAGAGCAACAAGTCAAATAATAACAAAGATTACACATAGCATGGAAAAACAAGCACACCAGGAAGGAAATTAAAAATTTTGCCGCCGACAAAACAAAAGAGAGAAAACAATTAGGTCTATTATCAATTACAACAGCAAGTTACAATCATTCACTGTCAAGAACTCATCATTTCGGTTAAACCTTTTCCCATTTCCTTCATCACTCTACCCAGGATGGATCAGAGATGTTGTTTTCATTAAATTTTCATGAAATTATACGCATATGACCTGGATGCCAAATTTCCCTTACCTAGAGCATTATGACTGTACAGATGACCATAGGATGACGTGTGATTATCTTCTGTACAAGTACTTGGACAAAGGAAAGTTAACAGTCCTTGCAACCTATAACCATCAACCACAGTATTAAATGAATGACATAGATGGCTTGATTGAAAGACTTAAGCTACATTAACCATAAAAAAATTTGTAAACTTTTTTACCTTCAGAGCCAAATCTTCACATACTGTAGAACGATACCGAGTTGAACCCTCTAAAGGGCAACTTCCACCTTTGATGATAAAATTACTGTTACAAAGACTTGTTAATTGCAAGAGAACATCAGACATGAGGGCATGACTCCCTCCTTCGAATCTTAACTTGTCATTTCCTTCTTCCTCTTCACCAAGTAGATCTTCTCCTACCGATGTAATACATTGGAATATGGCCAATAACCTCTCTAAAGAAAAGGTTCCAGGACCTTTCATAAGTAACTCCTGTTCAGCAGCTTCCTTTAGCTCAATTGACTTTTCAGAAGCCCTATGCAGAAAGTAAGCAATCAAGAAGATAAATTTAGTAATAGCATGTACAACTCAGTGTGCAGGGTAACATCACATAAACAGTGCTGAGAGTAGAGTACCTAAACAACGCTATGTCAAGATGAACTCATTTTACTAGCTCGAAGAACATTCATTTCATATAAAGTAACTAAAGACACTTTTATGTCAATGCTTCCAAGAAAAAGTAATTACACAGATAAAGAAACCTGCTTCAAGTCACATAATACCAAACTACAATATCAGTTTCCTAATGTTGTCAGATATTGTCAGGTCATAGCAATGTATAATCTATTCAAAAAAAGATCAGAAAACAGATAAGAACAATAGAAGCCTGTAACTATAAACTTTTGCTCTGCATTCCATTGTCACGGACTATAGTACCAACTAATAGAGTACCCCCATTACTTCAGAAAGATTACAAATGTGACAAGACTTAATCCTAGAAAATCATAGGATATAGAGACTGTGACAAGGGAATGACCAAGAATGCAAAAAAAAGTTTCATATTCCCTAATATAAGGATGGGTAGTCTTATATCTTGAGAATAGAAGCAGGCATAAATTTATACTAGATTGTCAAGGCACTTACTTCCTTTTACGTTTGCGACTATCTGAACCCCCAGTTGAATCAAAAAGTGATGCATCCAAAGTAGCAGGGTTTCTTGAGGCAATGAATGCTGAAATAAGGAGATACTTTGCAGAAGTAGACATATGGAAATCTATCTCATCAAAATCTCCAGAAACCACTGATTTCCTGGCATTTCCTTTTCGCCTGGTCCCCTGATTGGCTTCACATTCAAGAGATGGTTGAGATGCAACTCTGAATATCTCATTCAAAGAAGGAGCAATGTGTGGCCGAAGATGACTAAACAATCTTCTCTTCATCTCTTCATTGGGTACAACTGCCAAGTCACTTAAGGGTTCACAATATTTTTTAAATAACACTGAAAATGCAGTAGATAGTTCATCCACTTGTTTAGTAATTCTATGGAACGGTCTCAGCACAACACTGTTGAAAAGAATAAAAAGAAATGACAAATTGGTCTATGGAAAAGTAAAATTTGAAGGGATGCAACAGTAAGAAGAAACATTTTATACTTACTCTAAAAATGAGGAATAAAGCTTTTGATTTGATTGGTTTGTCATGAAAATTTGACGAAGATCATCTTCTGTGTATTCAGGGAAATGAACAGGGATAGGCTCTACATAACCGACATTTGAGTGATATGTGTCAAGTGAGTTGCTGCTGATAAATATCATACCAACCTCGGGCATCTTCAAAATGTCAGAGAGACTAAACAGAAGAGGTAATATACTAGAACTTTTATCCCACTCTCTAACAAGCTCAAATTTATCAAAAATCAAATAGATCATCCTTCCATTAACCTTTCCCTTCAACTTGCTTGTGCTAGTTTTCCCCAAGTTCCCCTTGAGACTATCTATGACATTTATCAATGCCTCATGGAGAAAATTAACAAAATCAGCTGGCTTTTCACATCTCTTTGCACTTGAATAACCATTGACTGCATTCTTTTTATGAAGCAATAGCTGGTTGAAGACGGATTCAAACAAAATCCGAGGACTGTAACATGAGAGACAGCTTGTATAAACAAAAGGGCGGCTGAGATGTCGAAATATTTGGAGAATTATACTAGTTTTTCCAGTAGAAGCATTTCCATAGACGAATAAAGGAGGCATTGATGAATTTATATTCCCCAAAAGGTGCAATAACTCGAGAATTTGAAGACGTCTACCGGGAAAACTAGACAACAAATCATCTATGCTGATGGGGTCTAGTCCAAACACAAGGTCATCAAGTGTCTGTGTTCCGAAATCATTTGGTTTCACTGATTCAGTACCATTACTATTAGCAGTGGAAGCAGATAACCTTGTTGTTCTTCGACTAACTTGTGTGATTTCCTCTTTCTCTTTGGCCATTAATTTAATTTCTGGCCAGCAAAGAAATAAAAAGTAAGTTACCATTTATGAGTTAAATTCAAGAAGAACTTGAACTCAGAGTAAATACAAAATCCAAGACAAAGACACCTAAGAAGCGATAATCATTAATCAGAAATTGGCAAATTAAAACAAATGGCCCGTCTATCTAAAGTAATAGTGGACTCGATTTATTCTTTAACGTAATCAATTAATCAAAATCCGAAAAGAATATAATACCCTTCACATATAACTAGGGCTTGATAATTGGCAAAAAATTAACCACAAACGAACAACAGTTGAGGGCTATACAATGTCTGTCGCAAATTAAACCATTTCAAACTATATGTTCCAGCGTTTTAAACTACCGATAAAGAAAACGGGATATGGTGAGAGGGTTACCCGACAGATGCTGCTGTCGTTCGAGTAAGAAACTGCAGAGATTTCTGTCAGTGAAAGAAACCCTAACGTGGATTTAAGGAGAACGGAGAAAAGAAATGTTTCCGCCAAAATGATACAATAAGATGCGGTGAAGTGCTACGGAAATTTGTAGTGACATATGCAAAAGAAATGCCCGCTCGTTCCTGTACCCGAGGCTTAACCCAAATTACAATTTGCACATGAACTCCCTTCTTCTTCTTTTTTAAATATACTTTTTCTTTTTGTGTGTTTTCCTATTACTTCAAAAATAGATAAAACCTCATTTGTAGGTGAATTAATTGGTGTTTTGTGCACAGGCAAATCCATCTACACAGGCACTTGCATGGTATAAGATTATCCCAACAGAGATTATTATCAAAAGATTTATTTTAACATTTTTCTCTTAACAGGTAAGAAACCTTGCAACTGGGAAACAAAGTGTAAAAGGAAGCACCTCTTTAACTTCAAGTCACAAGATGACAAGAAGTAACGGATTTCGGTCATTTGCTATTATTGCAACTCTTTTATTATAATTTTAAATTATTATTACTAATTTTAATATTTTTTAACTGTTAAAAACTATAACAATACTTAAAATTTGTAACAATTTTTTTTAAAAAAAGCAACAATGTGCAATACAACTAAATACAACAATGTGCAATTCTAACAATTTTATTTTTTAATTGTTAGAATAAAATCAGAAATTTTATTTCCATACCATTGAATATTTAATAATTAGGTTTAGTTATTAAATAATAAATTATATTTTGTACGTCATTGATTAAATAATAAATTATAGTTTGTACCCTAACCCTCTTAATTCTTACAAAAGGGCAATACCCACGAACACGTAAGATCAATGTCCACGCACGCGGTGACTTATCTCCTTTTCTGCGGCATCCAACATTTCACCTGTAACCATTCCAGTTCTCGATTGCTTGGCAACTCAATTCACAAACTGCTGTCATCAAATTTCAAATGACAACCAAGTCACACAGGTCGGTAGCATGGACTACCTACCTGTACCAAGGATGCATTGTAGATCCTTGAGAAGGATAGTCACAATAAACCACGACAAATAGTTTAAGCACAACAATATCAAACTTATAACATGTGGCTATGTAGCTTTGGTCATGAGGAAAGTGCACCACACACCAAACTAGTATATTAACACTCATACAACCATCACTCAATTCTCTCACGGCTATTTGTCACTCTCTTCTTTCCCTCAAACTTTCATCTTAATTATCACGTGAAGAGCCTCTGCTGACAAAAGAGCCACGGCGATGCCCACCTACAATTGCATCTTTAAGGCGAGATATGGGAACCAACATCCTGTTAGCTTTCTGCCAATATGATCACACCAAATAACAATAGATAAAAAGAGACAACATTAGTATCCAGAGAGAGAGAGAGAGAAGAGTGTGTGGCGGAAAAATGCATTAATTTTTATCCATCATATTGACATTATATATGACCCAAAGCACAAACACCAAGTTTCCCAATCTTCATCGTCTCCAGAAGAAGTCAGAAAAGCATCTGATTGTACTTTCGGCCATATATAATACAGACATGCAGACTACAAGGTAGGAGGTCAACTGTTTGGGTAAGAGCTTTAGGTTCACTTCTGATACTATCCAATTGTATCAAAGATGGCAGAGAAAACAAAACTAAAGAAGAAAAGTAAGATTCTGATATTACTCATTCAGAAGACAAGTCCGATATTCTTCCTTATTTTCTAAGGAAATAATACTTAAAAGCTAGAACTAATCAGATCCGATCCAATTCTGCAGAATTCTATACATGTTGAGTTCAGACAGTAACATAACCTAACAACAAATTTCTTATATTGCAGCCAAGGTTCATAGTCATTCGGCAAAACACCTTTTGTAGCATGCTTTGTTTCCAGTCCAACACAAGCAAAAAATTAACCATAATAATAACAGAGGAATATCCACTCCTCCCATGGCATTGCACTATACAAAAGCCAAAAGCAAATTTCTATAAACAAAATAGCAGCATTAAAGACTAATCACATTAAGTAAATGTTTTAGCCAAAAAAGGCAATCCACATACCTCGTCATTGATTCTGAGCTGCCACTTCAATTGCAAAGCTTGCCACCTTTCTTGCTGCCATTGCTGCCCAATAATTACAATGCCCATAACAGCAGCTGCAACGAAAATGGACCAAAATGTATTTGCCTCTTTTGCATGAGCATACAACGAAGCTGCCCTTCTCTTCCACCATGCTCCACAAGGAAGGTCAGATGCGGCAAATTCATCATCTTTTGCAGGTGTAAGGGATTTCAATGCATCTGTGGGAAGATCTAAACATCGCTCAGAAGGCTCAATTGGGTCAGGAGTTGCCATGTTCTCATCATATGCAGTTGATCCGCCAAGCGTTGCTTCACTATGGAAAGAACTAAATGTAGTCGCACTGTAAATACTCTCTTCCTTACCCGTCAAATCCAATCCACATAGATTTGTACCTTCATCAAACTCTGTACCACTAAAGGATAGCCCGTTACCCTTCTCATCAAAATTCTGTTTTCCTGGAAATTCATTATGCACACTCAAATCTTTAATAGTCCAATTTTCTTCATCATCTTTTCCACTAGATCTACCGCCTTCCTCAGTACCAAAGTCAGAGACAACATCCTTACCTACAGGTTCGTTATGAATCTCACTCTTAACGGGTTGAGGTTCTAAAGGTAAATTCTCATGTTCACTGGGTGGAAAGACAAAGTGACCAGACATGAATAATGTGTGAGAAGTTTCTGCTTCAACCTCTTCAGCAGTATCACCTCTGTCATCATCCTTCGATTCAACTTTTGGGGGACCAGGTGCAGCAGCATAGGTGGATGCTGTAAGTGACACAACTTCCCATTCATTTCCACGGGAAGTATTCTCCTCTACCTCCACATTATCTGTCATCCTCCAGAATTATGAGTTTCCTATCATATAAAAACATCAAAATTACAAAAAGAAATCAACCGTTAACAGAGCAATATTAAGGACATGAGAGAAATAGGTACTTAATTATTGTTCTATTATGTTTATACTACCTGCAAATTGTCTTTCAACAGATGGCCAATAAAACATTGCTAAAACATAGTGGAATAAAGTTTTATGCTATGTCTAAAAATTGATGCATAGTAAGGCAAGACTGATAATAAATAACTATAGAATGAAAATTTTCCATTCGAGTCAAAACCTGAATGCATAGTATTCCAGTAAATGTAATTAAAGGAGCTCAGTTTCCTATAAGTCAAATCAAAGTTTCACAAATAATATTCCAGCAATACATTCTCCCAAATTAAAATTTTTGATCTACTTCACTATTTCAAAATTAGGCGACAAGAAACTGAAACAAGAACCACGCTACAAGTGTTTATGCTTAGCTTTTAAAACCAACACACGGTTAAATCATCCAGTTTCCTATTGATTCATGTGAAAGCGCACAAATTAATTCTGAATCATTTCATCTCTTGCTCTGTAAAAGCACCTTTGTCAAAACACTTCCATCCCCATAATTACCAGAAAAATAAATTACTTTTCACTCACGCCTGAAAAACTTCAGAAACCTAGAAGAACAATCAGCGAACTCATGATATGCATTATCAGCAACTCACATATATAGAAGCGTATCAAACTTCAGGCCTATTTCCAGTACCATAAATAGAGTATCAATAGTAATCTAAATTAAAAATTGACTTGAGATAAAGTTGATCCATCATCCAGACGTTATAAAGTCAATACGGCCATAAGCATATGTTATAAAAAGAAATCACCAATCAAAAGAGTAACTCAATTACAAAATAATAATGGAAAGTTTTTCAAATACTGTGAAAACCATCGATCAAAAGCAATCAATCAATCAAACAGACAATAATGAATTATCAACGGCTCAAATAATTATCCAAAAAAAATTATAAAGCGTAGATTAATTTTTAATTAATACTCACAGAGAGGTAAACGGAGCAACGAGATCCAAGGTGATATGCGTACTGGATATTGGGACGACAACGTTTCCGATTAGATTGAGCTAAACAACCTGTGGAATTGTACAGAGGACAAGGATTTTATACATGAGATTTCTCGCGAAGGAGATAAAAAAAGGGAAAAAAAGATGATACCGGTTTGCTATACGATGAAGTAGCAGGTTTACCGGTTGTCGTAGGTAAAATACGGTGTGAGGTGAGGCAATATCTGTTGGTTTGTCCTAGTGGTTACCGGTAATTAAGGTTGTTGAGTTTGCGTGCTAGTAAGACGGAGGAATTTTTACTTTCACGCGATCTAGATGCGTGGGCTAACATCAAATTGTAATAAAGTCGTTATTAGAGAGATTGTCATATTTATTTATGACTCGATCGGAACTACTCTTTTAGTTCCTACAAGCCTATTTATAAAGTTTGGTAATGCCCTTTTTAAACGAATGAATTGGATCTGCGTTGAGTGAACTCTCCCTCTGTTCACAGGTCACTCTTACCTTATTTTTCTTCCACTCTTTCTGTCTAGATTCTTCTTCCGTACACAATTAAACCTGTGATCCTCATCCATTTTCTTTCGCATTACAATTACAATTACAATGCATCATAAATCAAAGTATGTGCTCACACCTATAACCATACAAGATATTTATTGACGTAAAAGGTTGTTTATCTTTAATTTTTAATATCAAATTATTTTTTTTTAAAAATTAATTTTTTTATAAAATAATAAAAAATTTAGAGATAAAATCAATTTTTTAATAAAATTTTTTTGATATTTAAATTAAAATTTTTTCATTGTATATGAGGATAATGAAAATAAACGAAAAACAACTTAGATTCTCCTTTTTATTTTTTTGGTATTTAAATTAAAAAAATTTTCGTTGTATATGAGGATAATGAAAATAAACGAAAAATAACTTAGATTCTCCTTTTTATGTGTATATTTTTTTTTTATATATAATGCTGTCTAACGGATTCGAATTAGTAGGTTCGGATCGATTCGAGCTGGTTCGACGATTTCAGCTTCATAGAATCGGTCCGAACCAGAAGTTTAAACGGTCCGGTTCAGTTCAACGGTTTCAGTTTCATAGAATCAGACCGGATCGTTTATATTGACCCAAAATCGGTTTGGATCATATAAATAGTGATCTAAGTAGATTCGGGTTCGATTTTTAACGGGCTGGACCGGGCCGGTTTGTGGGAGGGGAGGGGATGCTGTCTAACGAGCCCAAATCTACCAGGTCGGGCCGGTTTGACGGTTACAATTTTATAGAACCGACCCAGCCCGAAAGCTTAAACGGTCCGGATCGATTCGGTTCTATGGTTTCAGTTTTATGGAACCGGATCGAACCGTTTATATTGGTCTGAAACTGGCCCGAATCGTGTGAATAGTGGTTCAGGCTGATTCAGGTCCAATTTTTAACGGGCCAGGCCGGTCCGATTCGTGGGCCGACACGGCCCGTTAGACACCTCTATTTATATATCCAAAGTTAGTTAAAAATTTTTGTCCTCGAAAATCTATCTTTTTTGATGCGTGAATATTCTCTGTAAAATATTACGTACCTATCTGTTGTTCCTGGATTCTGTTATGAAATAATGATGAATTTTATAACCTATTGACATATATCGTTCTCTGAGTGGCGTGCTCTAAAAAATTATCGCAGGAATCGTGAGATGTGATAACTATGGGAGCCGTACTGCGCCACGTATATCTGGGAATATTCTGAAAGACCATGGGATCGGATAACTGATCCCCCGAGACTCTATGTCATGTTGCTCAGTTGAAACATATCAGATCTTTGATGACGTCATATACTAGTGTCATAGATGCTG
>JAVXUL010000001.1:14643559-14658562 GCA_035590515.1 Trichilia minutiflora
ACGAGTCGTGGCGAAACTTAGACGAGGAACGTGTACTTGGGCGGGCGGTGAGGCAAAGGAAAGTTCATGATTGGATTGCCTTTTATCCAACCGTGGTTGCATCAAGGGGCAAAACTCACGAGGCTTTGTACCATAATCAATACAAATGACCCAAACAAGAATTTATTGGGCCATTCATGGACGCAAACTAGAAGGTGTAAGCCCACCGGTGTAGCCACCTAATTTTCTTTTCTCTTTTTTTTCACCGCTGATAATTCAGACTTTTTTCTGATAAAATTACAGTCCAACGTCATAGAAGACGTGGCGCATTTACATTGGTGACTATACGGAGGACTACTGGCTGCTTGGAAGAGTCTGAACAAGATTGGGTGGCGGGGACTGAAGAATCATTGTCTTGGAAAAACCCTTAGCTTGAGAGGAGAAACAATAAGAGAAATGGGGGATCTTTACGCCTTGGATTTTGACGGAGTTCTCTGTGACAGCTGCAGAGAGAGCTCTCTTTCCGCCGTCAAGGTCCTCTCTCTACGTCTTTCCTTTTCACATCGTTTGACGAATGAGAAAAGCATCGGGAAGAATTCGTTCATTTTTCATTTTGTTTTTGATTAAGCATTTTATTTTCACTTTTGTACAATAGGCCGCTAAAGTGAGATGGCCGGGTTTATTCGACGGTGTGGATTCCGGCGTGGAGGATTGGATTGTTGATCAAATATACACAGTAAGCTCGTATTTCTATACTTGATTTTATTTTATTTTAACTCAATTAGAATGTTATTTTCTTAGCTGAAATTTTAACGAAATCAGTACTAATATTCGACGAAATGAGATTAAGTTGGTAATAAATTTATTCAGGTCTGTCGTCTGCCTGAAATGGAAATACTACATAATTGGACAAGAGGCAAAAAATAATCACGTTTAGGGAAGTTATGAGTTCTTGTGCCATTTAAGTTTTTAGGAACGTCGAAAACGGACCGAGAAAACTTTAGTTATAAAAATATTTTGTTTTTGAAAATGGACAATTGGGTGGGAAAAAGTCTCTGTTGAAGCTAATTGGTGCATTAATGTATTTCAGGTGCGACCTGTGGTGGAAACAGGATATGAAAATGTATTATTGGTGAGGTTGCTGCTGGAGACAAGAATGCCTTCTGTCCGGAAATCTTCTGTGGGTGGAGATTCCCTCAACTTTGTATTGCATTTATTAAATGGATATATTAAATGGCTGAAAACATGTCATAGATTTAAACTTTGTTCTTGTTTAGAGTAGTAGAATAGGTTTCAAGAATTAGTGAGTTACTGAGAACTGTGATTCAATTTGCAAGGTTGCAGAGGGACTCACGACGGAGGGGATATTGGTGAACTGGTTTAAGATAAAACCTGTCATTATGGAAGAATGGAATGAGAATAGAGATGCTTTAATAGATCTATTTGGAAAGATCAGAGATGAATGGATGGATAAGGACTTGACAACTTGGATTGGTGCAAACAGGTATTCTAAGTGAGCTTGTCAAGATGGGACCAAATATGGGATAATCCTATTTTAAAAATGATAAAAGGAAAGAAAAAAAATCTTCATCTGTTCTTAGATATCAGCATCTACCTGTCAATCAAGTCCTCATCTCTTGCAACATGAATTTATATTATACCCATGTACTGGCTGTGATTATGCATAAATGCATAAATCATGAAATGTTTCATCAAGGGAATGTGCTTATTGCACCTTTTCCTATTCATGCTTTCATTATCTGATGGCTAGTTTCTTCTTCTCTTTGTAATTTGAACGATAATATGGGCCTTAAACATTTTAGGCTGTACATTAGTTTGTTATTGACATCTTTCATAGCTAACTGGAGCTCCTACTGGTCTATTTACTAAATATCGGTGTATTTACATAAATTTTCATTTTACTGAAGGTCATCCCAATGATTCATAAAATGATCTAGAAATTGATTAGGAAATGCTTCTCCTGCAGATTCTATCCAGGCGTTCCTGATGCTCTTAAATTTGCAAGTTCAAGGGTGTATATAGTCACCACAAAACAGGTTTGCATATACTGATTTGAAGTAATATATTCTCTTGGTCACCAGGAAATTATATTTTCTTTTTTCCCAACTCAGGCACGGTTTGCAGATGCTTTACTGCAAGAGCTTGCAGGAGTGACAATACCCCCTGACAGAATTTATGGTCTGGGAACTGGGTTAGTATGTATTATCTATGCTGAGGAAATAAATTGTTTTCATTAGTTCTTTGGCATTGTTGCCTGTGGTGTTACTCCTGTTAAAATACTTTTCCCATTAATTTTGGCTATCGCTTGCAGCCCTAAGGTGGAAGTCTTGAAGCAAATTCAAAAGAAACCAGAGCACCAGGGGCTGACACTGCAGTAAGTTTCTGTGTTGCATTACAATAAAACATTGAGTGATGAATTGACAATTGAGGGTATTATTATTTGATAATGATTTTTTCATTTTTCTACACTTCTGGCCATATGATTTTGTTTACTTCTGTGTAAACTTGCTTCTTCAATAAAGTTGAACGAAAATTTAAACTAGTTCCACTGAACTTGACCAGCTTTGTGGAAGATCGGCTTGCAACCCTGAAGAATGTGATTAAAGAACCTGAATTAGATGGATGGAATTTGTATCTTGGTAATGCTTTTTATAATCTCTCCCTTTGTTCTCTTACTTCTTATGTCATATTTTGCCATGTTATTTGTTGCTTTGGTTGCTAAGATGGATCTGTTGGAACAGGTGACTGGGGTTACAACACTCAGAAAGAGAGAGAGGAAGCAGCAAGCATTCCTCGGATTAGCCTTCTTCGGCTCTCTGACTTCAGTAGGAAGCTGAAATAATCATTTATTCATTTATTCATAGATTACTTGATTTTTAATAGATGCAAACAACTACTATTCTCCTTTCATGGAAACTTGTTAAGTTATTTGAATGTCTGCTAACGCAGAAAATGGGTATTTCTGAATCTGTTAGTGGTATTGCATATTCAGTATAGAAGCTAAATGGATAACTAAAGAATGTGTAGATATTAAATGATCAAGCCATCGTTAGATATTGAAATCTAATGATCGGAGAAACTTGTACTATGTGTGAAACCGACGTATAGTGTTGTTCTGCTTAGCAAATTCTGAAAATAAAACGTGGATAATGTAAATTGATTATGGTGAATGGGGAAAACCCAACGCCTTTTTCTTTTTGAGTCGAGAAAGATGTAAACAAGGACAAGTGGCGGGCGCTAAAGAAGCCGTTATCTTTGAAGAAACTATGAACCCTGGGATTATCATACATCCTTTCACTTGGCTTTTAAGAGTTGATATGGAACGGGTGGCGTCTGATTGATGGATATTGAAAAGAATAATGATATTTATCTCAAATTTTTTATTTTAAACTATATTTTAAACTAATGATATGTATTGTCAGTTTATTTGTGATGTACTTTAGTATAAAAAAAATTTAAGATGAATGGTATTATTGAAATGAAAAACCATGTCATAGTTTCTTTTTTTTTGTTTTTGTTTTTGTCTAGGATAGTAGATATTTATACACTCTTTTACTTGGCTTTCAAGGGCAGGGGAGTTGATGTGAAAGTGACGACCGTGAGATTATGGTTCAATTGCGAGAGCTTGCAGGAGCGACAGTACCTCAGACAGAATTTACGATCTGGGGAATGGGTGTTTTATTTTTATTTTTTTTTTAGTATTTGGTCTCGGAACTGTGGTCAGTGTATATTTCTATGCTTTTAGGGGAAATAATTTTTTACTTATTCCTCCCATTAAAGGGATTTCCCACCCCACCCATGATTTCGATTACTACTTGCAATCCTAAGGTGGAAGTGTTGAAGCAACTTCAGAAGAAACCAAACACCAGGGGCTGCACTAACAGCAGGTTACTGATTTGCAGTACACTTTAATACTGTGTGAAATAGAGTCTATTACAGTGAAATGAGGGTGTTACTAAACGAGATGAATCTTGTGTTTTTCTGCACTTCTGGCCATCTGGATTCATGCTTCTCCGATAAAGTTGAAATGAAAACTGAAACCAGTTCCAATAAATTTTGACCAGCTTTGTGGAATATCGAAATGCACAACATTTTTATAGGAGAGAGTGGAAACATCAAGCATTTCCAGGATTCACCTTCACCGTCTGATTTCCGTACTAAGCTCAGATAATCATTGGCTTCATTCTTTCTTCACAAAATTACCCAATTCTTTCATGTAAAATTGTTGTGATAAGATTTGAATGTTAGCTAATGCAGGAACCATGTACTTCTGAGCTTTTAAGAGCATTGCATGCAGACAGAAAATAAAGGACAAGGCGTTCATGTTTCTATTAGGATGTGAATTGAAGACAAAGTCTCCGCTCAACAGTTAAAAAAGGGTTCAGATCAAGAGGTCGAAAGAATGGAAAGCAGGGGCGGCTATCGTTTGAAACACCACCAAAGTACACAAAAATATGCCAATTGGCATCTGAATCTAGTTTTGTAGATCGAATTTCTTGTCATCTAGAGTTCTTCTTTTGCATGGCCATCATCCTTTGGGATGGCACTCATTTTGTCCTCTTCGTTTTCTTCTTGTTTTCCATCTTTTTTTTCTTTTTCTTTTCGGAGCTTCTCAAGAAGTACTTCTACAGGAGGATCTCCGGGTCTTCGGAAAGCTTGGTCCCCAATTTTCATCTCATAAGCTTCTGGTTGGTTCAACACAAATTCCTTCAACTGGGTTTATGAAAAAATGAATCAAAAGAAACCAAAATTCAATATTAAAAACTTACGAGGATACTAAAACCCCAAACAACATTTAACAGTATCTTTAAATTTTGTATATGTATACTGGCATTATAAATAACTAATATCAAAGATCTTCATAAATAGACTGAACAGTTTTGATGTCAAGAAATGACATTACCTCAATAAGGTCTTGGCCTCTTTGCATGGTGAACATGAGAGTGCTTAGATCAACGCCCATGAATTTCACGTTAAGCGCTCCAGTTTTCAGAACTTTTGTCCATTTCATAGCAAGCTGAGCAACCGTGTCCTGAATATTAGCCCAGAAAACCCTTTAATTTTCCGTTAAGGATTTGACAGAAAATCCCCCAATTATATTTTTTATAGGAAACGAAGAGATTCTAATTTCTGTGAAAAATCCATCACAATGAAATACTTGATTAATCATTAATGCGTAAAATCACATCGTATTCAATGTTTTCGATCATCATATCATACTCGTCGAGATATTGTGACAAAATTTAAATTTTCAAGAATTTTCATTACCGGACTGCGTGGAATTCCCAATTGGAGCTTAACAAATCCTATGGCTTGGCCGTAGTGATGCTTCATCATCTCTTCCTGGATCTCCGATAACTTCATTTTGTCATAATCAATCTTGGGCGGATTGAATTCATCCAGAGGGGACGTCTTTTGCTTGCCCCATTCCTTCCAATCATCATCTTCTTCATCATCAACCACGTCATCAAGATCATCCGTGATGTGGACTCTTCGTTTTCCGGCCTCACTGAATCGGATGAATCCGCCTTTCGGAGAAAAGAGCAGGGGGGAAATTAGAACTAACAGGATGAAAATCAGAGAGGGAAACAGATTTCTCATTGTTTTCCCGTTTAATTTCTTCGGTAGTTGGGATTTTGTTTTTATTTTCTTTTCATACGGTGAGGGAGGTTCTTGGCTTGAGCAGGCTTGGTTTCAATAAATAACTTTTAAATACTGTATTTTAAGGGACTCGTTAAATTTTTATAATTTATTATTACAAATTAAAAGTGCTTAAATAAAAGATAGTATAAAAATTTTAAAGTTTAAATATTAACTTTATTTTCCATGGAGAATAATGTAATATTAATAAAAATAACAAAACCTATAGTAAGACTGAACGTGCAAGCATCAATTAGCCAAAGTCGGCTCTCAAGTCTCATTTATTTGTATCTTGCGGAGAACAGCCATAAAATATTTTTTAAAAACAGAAAGAGAGAAGAAAGGGCAAAATATTAAAATGGGCTTGTATATTTCAGAGTTGTTTATATAATTGATCATACCAAATTGGGATGACATGAAGATTGTTGCCTTCTTCGATTCATTACATTTCGATTGTGCAAAGTACTCTTCCTTCTTATTTGGGTACCAGATAGGAAGGTTCTGAAGTTCTGGATCTGTGATCATATAGCAAATAGGAAGATGAATTGGGATGTTGCATATCCAGGTCCATCGCCTACAACGAAAAATCCCAATGCAAATTAATTGGAGAATAGGGATTGCAAGTCAGCGAAGAACCATAAATACTCTGGCCCAAATTCATTTCAATACTTTGAACCTGTAGTTTGATGAGGGATTACCTGCCTCGAATGGGTGGTGTTTTGGCCAGCATCATGGTATGTACCATGGATCAACGGTTCCTGCATGAAAATCCCTCGCTAAATCAATTGCAATAATGTTAAAAAGTATTCAGAATGTAAGTGACTCTAAACTATCACCTTTACCTGGAGTAACTGAGTTTGGCTAGGTGAGTTGTCTTGTTGGTCAGAGAAGAAGTTTGGTGGTTGATACATATTGGTATTAGGTTGTTGGTCTATGAGCAGATTGGGCTGCTGGTAGATGCACTGAACCACCTGATTAGCTTCAAAGTTGTACAAACTCTGCGAACAATTTTGGAATTATTCAAATTTCAAAATTCACTGAATAACATAGAAGCTGAATAAACTGATGGTGGTCATCATCTGGAATAATTCCATTGGAGTCAGGTACTACCTACACAGTCGATTTTGCTGCTGGAGCTTGAGGCAAGATGTAGGCAGGTGCAGGGCTTGAAAAGCGGGTAGCAGTATTTGGCGTATGTGCTTGAATATTCTGAACTCTTTTTGACTTGGAGCTTCTTCCATTTATGTTTTTCAGTCTCTGTCTATCAGGGCCAGAACTCCCTTGTTCCCTCACTTCTTGTGATCTGTTGTCCTTATCCTGATCCTCGATTGTATTTTCATCAACAAAAATCTCAGCATTCTCACTTTCAGAAGCATTTGGCCCGGTGCTACTTGAGGTGATGCCTTGAGCTTCCTGAATTTTTGATGTCAAGATCTTTTCAATCCCTTCAATTACTTCCTTAAGTTGCCTAGAAGCAAAAAGAAATGCTTCCTCAGAATCAGCTACCCTGGCTGATATATTTATCATGCGGGAACACAAATCTTTGTACCGTCTTGCAGCAACCAGCTTAGGGTTTTCATGGCCCATGAACTCATTATTCTCTTTCACAGTCCCAATCCTTTCAGTATTCTCTCTTGCAGTCCCAACCCTTGCATCTTTTGTCCATCGCTTTAAGATATATCGAGAAGGGACCACTTTTACATTCCTTCAATCAAGCACTTTTAACGCATGACAACAAAGAAAACCAACATACTCAAACTTCATACAATCACAAACAACGGTGTTATCTGAAGAATTGAAGCTGACTCTGTATTCTCGGGACCGCCCAAATGTGGTAACTATGTATTTAGATAAAGATCCGCTCTGACTACACTGGTTAACAACCAAATTTAAACACTTTTCATATTCTCGCTGGAATAGTTCAAACGCCTTCAGTGTGTATACTTCACTTGCATGTTTTAACAAAATCACATTAGCCATCAACCTTGGCATGATTCTGCCCAGTTCATTATTAGCTTTAGTTTCTTTGTACCGTTGTTCATCTACCATCCTCTCAAAATGCTTGAAGGAATGAATCATATCTTGGTCAGATCTCAGATAACTTCTCAACTTATTAGATAAACTCCTGACCAGATGCGAACATGTCACATTGAGGAAAAAAGTGTTCCTACCATATACAATGGCCCACTTCTCTCTTTCTCTAAACATCCATTTCAGCCAGTCATTTTGGTGAAGATTATATTTGCCAACCAAAGCCTCCCATGCTTGAATAAAATCCTCCTCATCCCTTTGATCATAAATACAACTTCTGAAATCGATAGTGACAGATTCAATAAAATCTACTACTTGGCTAAGGTGCTTAAGAGTATTTTGTTCCATCTGCCATAGACATATACGATGCTCTGTTTCTGGTAAGACAGAATTAATTGCCTCAATAATTGCTGCCTCTTGATCCGTGAGAATGACCTTTGGCTTCTTTCCAGACATTGCCTCTATGAATGTATGAAAAACCCACTTGAGTGATTCAGTAGTGTCATAAAAAAAAAATGCAGCAGCAAATATCACAACTTGATTGTGATGATTCACTCCTACAAACTGCACAAACGGCTGAAAATCTCTGTTTGTTTGGCAGGTTGTGTCCAAACAGACCACATCACCAAAATGATCATAATCTGCAACCATATTATCATCGGCCCAAAATATGTTGCTCACGTTATCATCAACATCAAGCTGTATTGAATAAAAGAATGATGGATTTTCAAAGTGTTGCCTCTGGAAATGACGCAAAAGACATCCCACCTCTCCGTCCTCCGTCCTTCATGTTTCTCGTCCTTTCAGATCGAAGGGAAAAGTCATAACCCATAGCAAGATAATCAAGAGCATTGCGTACTTCAAATCTTTGACTCATCACTTCAAAATCTGTATCTGACTGCAACCTCAAATTATCCGGAAGGCCAGTTTCAGCAGATTGTTCAACAAACAATTCTTTCTGCAATTCAAATATTTGAGCATTATGTGTGTTTATATTGTCATGATTGTGATTTGCTTCAAAATGTGTGACCCGGTAGTTACCATCAGGTTGACGAGTGATGATCATATGTGCTAAGCAACCAGTTCGTGTTTCCTTCCGATGCTTCTTCACATTAGTGTCCCTTCGGTCCTTCCGCCGATATCCTTCTCTAGAACAAGTATACTTTCTAGAAACCACCTGACCATGTATCTTACTCCTGTTGGCCCAATCTTTTCGAACACTAAAACCAAGCACTCTGGCGTACCTGTTATAAAACCTGTAAGCGTGTTCGTCTGATTCAAACTCTGTGCCAATTTTTAGTATCTGAGCTGGGTTAGCATCTTCTTTTGAGGAAAGAGTGGACAAAGTCGCATGGATAACTTTTGGGCCGTGACTGCCCTGCTCCACATTCAAGTCCAGTTCATTTGATGTTTGGAGTCTATTATCCATGTCCTTGTCATGAGGACTACCCACGTCGTCATCATCCTTATTCATTGACCTTCATTAAAGAAGAAATGCATTAAACATCAAATCACATAAAGAAAAGGAAGAAAAGATATCTACAGGGAGTTACATCAAACTGCATAAAGTAAATAGAGCCAATAGATTGAATATTTAAGGAAATACTTGTTTATGAATAAAAAAGTGGTACAATGTCATACAAAAGTATTTCATAGTGTTCTTGAAGTGAGAAAAAGAAGTTAATAATCATTAAATCAGTCGTAAAACTTTTTACACCATAATCCAGGCAATACAAGGAATTATACAACAAATAGGCGAAATGAAAAGTACTTGGGATGCATTTTGACTGACTATTAATTGACAAATACTATTGGGTTATTAAAAAAAGGATGCTTTAAAAGTTTTCCTCTATCATTGCCTTGGTAATTCAAGGTTCATTTGTTCTTACATTCAAAAAAATGATAATAATAATTATAATAACGAAATCAATGGTTTTTTCAAAAAACACATTCAATGAAATGATGCACGTTATCTTTATAACTGCTGATACTATATACATCAATTCACTGCACTTTAAACCCAAATTTAACTTAAACTGACTAAGGACAGATAGCTTATATAGTTTATATCTAAGCACTACACGCCGAAAAATAAAAATGCCCATAAATTGAAGGATGAATGCAACTATGAATCACCACAAAATATACAAAAGAGCAAAGCACAAACATATATGTGTTAAAACAAGTGAATATACAGTAAAAACTGGGAAATTAAAGCATAACATTATTTTGAATAAAGAAAAACCCTAACATGCGCATAACATAAATATACCAGCTTAGTGAACCTTAAGTCAAACCAAATTGACATAGAAGAACGGAAAAGAAAGAAACTGACTCATAACTGAAGTCTGAAGTGACAAAGAGAGGAATGGAGAGTGAGAAAGAAGACGACAATTGAAATATGAAAAGATTAGGGGGTTAGTGGAACTTACCAGGATAGCGACATTGGGAGGCTCGCGATACAAATTCGGAAATTTTGAGGGAGAAAAGAAAAAAGAGAGCCTGTTATCGGAAGTGGGACCCATTTGATGTCTGTAGTCAGTAGTCTTTTATTTGTGTAGGAATTTTTCTAGTATTTACATCTAAGCCTATGAGAATTTGAATAGTTTCCATCAAGCCCCTTACAAACAGCACTTTCTTCAAAGCTTCATTATTCTTAAGAATTTAGTTCATTGAATTGTATATATAATTAATTAAATTTTTTAATACAGAAATCGACTTTTAATTCAATAACATTTTCACATTTATAATTATATATAGTTAGGTAATTTATAAAAAAGATTAAATGTATTAGACTTGACTATTGGTATATGTTCAATACTACTTGGGTCTGCTTCCTTTTTTCTTTTCTCTTTTTTTTTTTTAAATTGCGAGTTTTTATATTAAAACTATTGAAAGAGTAACTATAAAATCACTCTCTTTTCTCCACGAGAGAAGAAAATAGAGTTCCCATTCCATCTGCAATGGGCCAAAGTCGCTTGGTTACTGTGTCTTAGCATCGCTGAAAGGAAACTAAATTGGTTTAAATGCCGGTGCACGTTTTGATTTCATGGCTTGTATTACGTTTCCGTATGAGCCATAATGTGTGTGGCCTAATTGTATGTATCATGTGTGTCGATTGGTCATTTTAACCAATCGTTAAACTAGCATGGCCTGCAGAAATAATAATGAAGAATGCATCTTCAAGAGATTCTATCTCATCTTCATTGACCGTATCTCATTCAGTATTATCCCAATCTGACAAATTTCTTTCAAATATCACTGACAAGGATGAGAAGTAGAGGGCAAAACCTTCGTATTAAGAGGATTTTCGTAGTGATGCTTCAGCTTTAGCTTTTGTAATGCCTAGTTGGACGCTTTCCCTAATGGCACCCAGAGAAATGGATTGGATATTTTATTGTTTATAATATTCCTATTGGCAATGGATGGCATGACTCGGACCCGAGTCAAGAAATTTGATAGGATTTACACATTGTGGTAAGAATCATTTCAATTTCCAGAAACTGTAATCTACTTCACTTTCCGGAGAGGATCTCACATCTCACATCTATAGTAACTAAAGGATCCGGTAGGATTTTGGTACCGTTGAATTTGGACGGATTGCATCTTCAACCTACGCCACAGAAATCGTATGTACCTTCCAATGGCACCATTGTGATTTCTAGGTATAGGTGGTTTAGAAGCCTAAGATAAATATACTAATCAACCACTTTTCATTAAATGGTTATTCATTTCAAATCCATGAACTGTTTCATATACTCTATTTATACATGTCATAATAAATATTTAGGCAAAAAGAAGGCTGTAATGTGTGTGTGTGCGCATGTGTGCTGGTGTTGGAGACCACGGAATTAAGTTCTCTTGATGACGCTGGAACGTAGTTTTCAAACTAGTTTCAAAAATTAGAAAAACGAGTATTCCTTTTTGACGATGACCATTCTCTGCAGCCAGGAGCCAGCCAACGAAACTTCATCGGCCGCCATCATTTCATACATGGAAGATGCAATGCATCAAGGAAGGAATCTAACTGACTACTCATAATTCATTGTATGATGGCAAGTGATTTCTCCATCTTTCAATAATTACACGCTCTCAAATTCAGGGAGAAGGTTGTCGCTTGAAAATGCAATTGTGTCATTCGTTATTAAGAAAGAATTAATTTTCAACTTATAGTTCATAAGCATGTGCCAGGACGCCAACCAATGAGAGTTATGATTTGGGTTTCCTTTCCTTTCAACTTCTGTTTTCATACTATAGAATTAATAATTTGACTGGAAATTATGACAAATGGATAGGAAAAACGTGAAAGGCATCACGCTTTATGATTCTAGCTCCTGCTTGTCCCTCCAAATCCAAGATCCCTTTCTTGGACTATTTTCATTTCCATTTTTATATTATAAAAAAGGAATAATTTGAATCCAAAAAACATTATAAAATAGAACCGAGCAGCAATCAGCTTTTACTCATCACAACTCTCAGTTATCCATTGCTAGTGTTGCTTTTCCAGTGTAGCAAATTCAATTAATCTTCAAGCATCATCCGATCATGGCTGCTACTTTGAGGAGCTACCTGAGTAAAAGATCAGCAGCATGCAATCGATACATGTCAAGGAGATTCGTCTCCACACAACCCATCATCGATTCTTCATCCTTTGTTCAGAGAATCAGAGATTTGCCAAAGGATATCGCCGCTACCAACATCAAGAGAGACGTTTCCCAAGTAATAATCTCTCTATCTCTCTCAAGCAAATTCATTTTCTGAATACGGTATTTCCTTTTTCATTATCATATATGTAGTTCAGAGTTTATCATTTTCTGAACTATTTATCGTCTCTCCACTGTTCTCTCTTTCCTTTTTTTCCTTTCTGGGTTCTGTGTGGCTCGGATTGGTTTCTTTAAGCTCTGGTTGCTCTGATGGGTTTACTGGTCCATTTTCTTTCTAGCCTCCACATATGCAGCGACACGTGGAAACATAATCCATCATTATCCATACATATATAATTCAATTAATTTTTCCTTTCTTTTGTCTGCTTTTTACTTAAGTATTCATAAAATTTGCCTGTTGCTCTTTGTTTATTATCCGAATAATTCTGAGTACCATTTTCAGTTTTTGTTTTTGGATACATGTCATCGTTATGTGTGCCTTTAGATCCTGGATCCTGGAGCATCTTTTGTGTAAGAATCAACAAGAAAAAAGAAGATAAAAATTGAGAACGTGCTACCTTTTCTTTTAATGAATAACATAATTCCATGGTCGTTTGCCATGGCCATGCATGTGATTTTACTTCGGGAGTTGGTCTCTCTCCATTGCAAGAAATTAAACGATCCATTCCTAGTAAATATTTTATAAAAATAAACTATCCTACATAGGATGGTTCATTTATCCTATAATCATGATGTTCGACGTGCCTAATCTTGATATGAACGATAGGCACTAAACTTTTTTCTGACAATCAATTAACTACAATAAACTTTATTGGAATCGGAATATCCTTGAAATAATTAACTAGATGGTTATGAAAAATAGTTATAATATATTAGATAACGTATGGATTCGTAAGGGTGGACGACAATTTTATCTGAAAATGATGCCATATTGATTATTTTAGGCGTGTTCGTTGCTCTTGTGTTTATGTATAGCAGTTCGGGTAATTAACAATTAGCGATAATCAACAACAGCTGAATTAAAGCCGCACACCTTAAGTCTAAACACACCTTTGTAAATTCAAACTTTTGTCGAATACAGATTGAGATAGTAGGATTACTTGTGTTATTTCCTTTCAATTGGCTTTCTTGAGTCTTTAAAAATTTGACTTGTATGATTGTCTGCAGTGCATTAGAAAATTGAAGCTTGCTTAATTTAAGGATTGGGCATTAAAATGATTGCTCTGGAAACTATGTCCTTCATTTGGTAATTAGATGAATTTTGCTGTTTACTTTGGTCTTGCTCCTACCGATAGAATTCTGTTTCTTTTATAAACTTTCAGCTGATTGGAAGAACTCCGCTTGTATATCTTAACAAAGTAACTGAAGGATCTAGAGCTTATATTGCTGTCAAACAAGAGATGTTCCAGCCTACTTCTAGCATCAAGGACAGGTATTTTTACTCTTAATAAATAATATATATATATATTTTAGAAATTTATGAATTCTTATCAAGATCAAACATTATATGTTCAATCTTTTTTTTTTAACATCACCAGACCAGCATGGGCCATGATTGAAGATGCAGAAAGAAAAAACTTAATTTCTCCTGGAAAGGTTAGTTGACTGCATCAGAACTTTCACTCAATTATCAATATGTTTGTCTCTAACTTGTTTATGGATGAACTAGACTACTTTGATAGAGCCCACATCAGGGAACATGGGAATCAGCATGGCATTCATAGCAGCCATGAAAGGCTATAAGATGGTTTTAACCATGCCCTCTTATACAAGCTTGGAGAGGAGAGTCACAATGAGAGCATTTGGAGCTGATTTAATCGTCACTGATCCGACCAAAGGGATGGGTGGAACCATTAAGAAGGCTTACGAGCTCTTGGAGTCCACTCCAAACTCTTTCATGCTGCAACAAGTCTCAAATCCTGCCAACACCCAGGTAACAAGTTCATCTTTTTTCATTTGCTTAAGAGTTCTACTGATTGACAAGTTACTTACATTTCTGTCAAATTGTTGTAGATTTGTTATGCCCTTAGTGAATCTATCATTGCATAAGATTATAATTAGAATGTGACCTCTAATGGAAAACAGGTGCATTTTGAGACTACGGGTCCTGAAATATGGGAGGACACTATGGGAAAAGTTGACATATTTGTAATGGGAATTGGTAGCGGAGGAACTGTCTCTGGTGTTGGGAAATATCTTAAATCACAAAATCCAAATGTTAAGGTAATTATTTAATTGTCATATTCAATACACTTATTCTGTGGGAATAAAGCAAAGACTTGATCTGTTACAAGGTTAAAAAAGGAGCCTAAATCTGGTTTAGTTTCCATGGATATTCTTATACATTTTTCATTTCTTCCAATATTGTAGATATATGGAGTAGAACCATCTGAAAGTAATGTATTGAATGGAGGCAAACCAGGTATACATTATGTTAAACCTTTGACGGATTTTGAGGTTTCGTTCTCAGTTCTGCATATATATAACTTTGGTAAACCTTTCAAATGAAATAGGTCCTCATCTTATCACCGGCAATGGGGTTGGATTTAAACCAGATATATTAGACATGGATGTAATGGAAAAAGTTCTTGAGGTAAGTTTAATTTTTATTAACTGCTCATGTACATATTTAGCATGGTATTAATTCTAAGATTAAGGTTTTGACACT
>JAVXUL010000001.1:14666204-14677537 GCA_035590515.1 Trichilia minutiflora
GGGGGTCCCAGGAGCCGTTAAGGTGGCTGAAAATCTTTGTAAAACTATACCAAATGCTAATAATCTCGGTGCATTTGAAAATCCTGCTAATACGGAGGTACCAACAAATTACAAAAGGTTAGTAGTATTAATGGCTCATTAATTATTAGATTAACTGCCTTCAAATTGTAATTAGGCACATTTTAAGACAACTGGTCCGGAAATATGGGATGCTACGGAAGGAAAAGTCGATATTTTTGTGATGGGAATTGGTACTGGAGGTACTCTCATGGGAGTTGCCAAGTATCTGAAATCTAAAAAACCCAGTGTTAAGGTAATTGTTTATAATCATGATGGTCAATATAAATATATTATTTCATTGAGATGTTTAAATTTTTTGTTAATGATATCAGATATATGGAGTGGAACCAGCTGAAAGTGCTGTGTACAATGGGGGAAAACCAGGTGAATGAACTTTGTGTTTAATTTTAGAGTGACCTTTTACGTAACAAAGATATTTGTTGGAGAAACTAATATATATATATATAAATTGAAGGTCCTCACGGGATTATTGGCATCGGAGCTGGATTTAAAACAAAATTAGTGGACGAGAAAATGATGGAAAAGGTTCTTATGGTAAGTAATATTGATCCTATACAACATTATATTAATTTTCTGATAAAATATGAGAAAAATCCCATTAATTCAGGTTCCCACCGAAGATGCGCTAGCTATGGCCAGACGATTGGCACATGAGGAAGGAATTTTGGTAAATTATCCATTATATACTGCAATTCCACTCTACAACCATCTTCATGATCTTATGATTTGCTGTTGTTGTTGACGTTCTTAGTTGGGATTCTAGGTGGGGATCGTATCAGGTGCCAATACAGTTGCAGCAATAGAACTTGCAAAAATGCCAGAGAACAAAGGCAAGCTGATTGTGGTAATTAATTAAAACTCTTCCTTTCTTCTTTTCTGACCTTCCATGTGAACTTAGTAGTCATGAAATGATACAGAAAAAGACTAGTTAATTGTGGTTTCAATGATTGGATCGTTAGACAATTCATACAAGCTATGGAGAGCGATACTTCTCAACTCCATTGTATGCTAAGCTTAAGGAAGAGATTGAAAACATGAAACCAGTTCCAGTTCCAGAAGACGTTCAGTCTGGACATTCGGGGCTAAAGCTTTTAGCAGCGGCTGCACCACCACCACCACCTTCCCCGAAATATGCTTTTTGAAATTACTCCTTATTTCAACTCTTGTTGTCCCAATAAAATTTAGGACGAAGACCTTTGGTAATACTTTGACCTAAACATTAAACAGACTTCCAGTTTTAAAATAATTATATATTATGGCCTTGTATGCTTGTTGCATGGATTTGTATCATATGGATTCAATGGCATAAATACTATGTCAATTGTGATGGATGGTTTTATCTTTTGGAAATTGTAACAATAAATGCTGTTATGGAACTTTTTCTCTTCATCATTTTTGGCCTTTTGGGATTCTAATAATTAAATATTCATGTTAGGTTCTTCTAATAATTAAAGTTAATATCAATGCTCCAATTCTAATTTGATTTTTTTTTAAATTTATATGTGACATAAAATATAAGCTATTTATCTGACATAACTTTGTAATATAAATATATATTATATCTTAGTTAAAAGTAAGGTTAGAAGATGAATTTTTTAATAATAATTTTTAAAAAATAGATTTATTCATTTTTTATTTATGTACGGAGTGATTTAAGTTCATGGTGTGTGGAAAAGTATATATATATATATAATAATTTGAGTAAATGGATAGTAAAAATATACAATTATTTTCATTCCATTTAGGTATATAAGACTAGAAGTTAATAAAATTATTATTTTTTTGATTAATTATTAAAATTTATAAAATAAATATTATTGACGTAAATTTTGTCACAATAATTACGAAATCTCACAACCTTAGATTTTATTGGAATCGGAATATCCTTGAAATTACAAATCTATCTTGATATTAAATTTTATTTTTATGTAAACAAACAAACAAACAAACATAAATTTCATAAACTAATGGAATTTTTATTTTTCCTTTACTTAAACTTTCATTAATTTCAGGTAATTGGGAGAAGTATTCTTACTCCACTTGTATATCTTAAGAAAATCCCTCAAGAAATGGAAGGTGGAAGTGTATTCTAATATAAAATTTTTTAATTTAGCATTTGGTAATCAAAAGAGTTAAACGATTTGAATTGATTTTATATCGTTATACTATTATAACATATTAATTTGTATTTTATATTATTATTTTATCATTGTGAAAATATATATATATATATATATATATTTTAGCATTATTTTTAACATATAAAGGAGAAAAAAGGATCAAAAGATCTCCTAAATTGGGCTGGGCCCTTCAATGCATGAGTTTGAAAATTTTAACTGAGTCAGCAACAGAGACTCGTCGGAGGCCATAAATGTGGCGAAGTGTTTTTGGGAAGTAAATTCATTCATTAAATAAAATAAATATTAAAATTTTCATACAAAGACCTTACCTCAATTGGTAGAGCGGAGAACTGTAGTTGTGTGAAGCTGTCATCCTTAGGTCCCTAGTTCGAATCCGACAGGTTGGAATATTTTTATATTTGTTAATTAGTAATGAGAAACGACACCGTTTGATAATAGATCACCTTATTTATGTGAGTATTTTCCTATCTTAAGTGTAAAAAAACATTAATTTAATATTTTTAAAATAAGAACAAATTTCAAAAAATATTTATCACAAATTTTAAATTTAAAATAATTTTATTATAAAAAATAGAGTATGAGCATTTGTTATTTTACGCAATCGCTGGGGATTTGTCATTCCCCGATTTCATTATATCCTTTGCTTTAAGACACCCATCAGGTCACGTGAGTGGCCCCAAAACGATTGAAATAGAAGAATAAAAATCAAGAATTTTAATGACTCGATTGGGATTTGGGCCACGCTTTCATAAAATTAGCTGTACATATTTTAAGAAAGATTTTTACCTTAATTTTCACTCTTAACATCTATATTTTAGTAAAAAATTTATTAATTTTTTTTATTTAAATTATCCCATCAAACACATCTACCTATTTTATTTTAAATTTTAAACTTTTTATTAATATTAAAACAATTTTTTATAATTTATTCATATTAAATTAAATTAATGTTTGAGAGGATTCAAGTAAGTAGAATTCTTTTTATAATATTAATTTTAAAAATTATCCTTATAGTTTATAAATTATTGAAGATGGAATTTATAAAATATTATTTTTTGTTACAAGCCATTTTTAATTTAGTTTAATTTGCAAAAAAATATTTATTTTTTGTAAATTGTTGGTACACTATTATAAAGTTTATTGCAATAATTCGCATAGTATTAATTTAATATGGTAATATTTATTTACAACATAAAATTAATTTGCTTAATTAATTGTCAAACCAAAGAAATTATTTGAAAATTTGTTTAAATTTAAAATTAAGTAGTATAAAAAATTTAATTTAAATACTTATAACATGTATAAAATAAAATTAAGTTTTATTAAATAAATGTATAAAATAAAAAATATTTTTAAATTTTATTAAAAACCTGCATAGAATAGAAAAGTTTTCAAAAAACAAATAAATTTACCCTTGAAATTTGGCCATTCCCATTTGGAATTGTTGGTTGTGCAAATGTAACGCTTTAATCTATGAAATCACTTTATTGGCTGGACATTTAATTAAATAATCAGATGATTATTATTCGGCAAGTGGTGGTGGGACATTGATTAGGAAACGGATACCATCAATAATATTTTAATATGAAAAAAAGAACACCTATCTGATTTGAAACTACGCATTCGCCCCTAATTCATTGATCAAGTATGGGAAATCAAACAAACCAAAAAAATTAAAGAGATAGGGAATAAACCCCATTCCAAAGTTCTCAAAAGGGTTAAGGTGTGAAATATATGTAAAAGTATTCAAATATATTTGTATAAATACTTCTAATACTAATTTTTTTTTAATTAAAAATTTATATTATCTTTAAAAATAAAATTAAAAAATATTTCATAATATTAATTTTTAATAAAATTGAAATATCTTTATATTAATATTTATATTCGTAATAGATAAGCAAGACACTTACTTTAGGTACTACCCGCAATTCGATTTTGAAGTGTGTATGGTTAGAGTAAAATTTAGGTGTATGAAATTTTTACAAAAAATTATATTAAGATTTTATTTAATTTTTTATTTTAAATCCATCATACTATTATATCAAATAAAATATTAGTTAAATAATAAAAAAAAATTCACATAATGGCTAATTTTATAATAGTGTTCAATAAAAATTTGAATTAAAATAATTAATTGAGTCATGTCTAAGTCGGTTCAAATATTCAATCAAATTTTATTATTTATGTTTTGTTATTTTTATTCATTTTATGATTATATCAATCATTAATATCTAAGAGAGATTTGAGCTATATATATCTTGCATCACCCATAATTTAGTAATAATAGATTTGTTGGAAGGTTGCTCATGTTGGTTATGGGTTTTAAGCACGAATTGGTATTACGATTTAAGTAAGAGTTTTGATAATAGACTGTTAAATTAGTTTCTCAAAGATTTTATCTGATTCATTTTTTATTAAATATTTATTTTTGTATCGATTATAAGTTTTACAACATTCGATTATTTTTGTTATAATATTATCGACTGTTAATTCAGATCGTGTGTCATTTTATTGATTTAATATATAATTTGAATTAAATAAATTAGAATTTTTCTCTTGTACCAAAAAAAATCTTACATCAATCAATCAAAAGATTTATAAATAAAATAAACTAACACTAATAATTTATATTTATTTTTTATTTTTTTCATTTGTAGAATTTCTTATAAACACATATAGTTTTTATTTAACTTATTTTTCTTTTTAATAATTAAAATTTTTAAATATATTTAATAACATTTGAAGACAATTAGGTAAACTATAAACAAATAACAATATAACAGAATGCATGCATTGCTTTTTAAAAATTTAATCACATTTTATTTTCAAAAATTTTGATCATAAACGTTACATGCATTAAAGTCCCCAGCTTACCTTTGAAGTGCCGGGGAATTACTTCCCGAGGGCGTAAGACTCTATCGTAATTATAGCAAAACCTAGGGGTGACTCCTGGATGGCAAATTTTGTAAATTTCTGAGCAAGTGGGTTCCACGTCCCGGTGCATAAATAAAGCCATAGTTTTTTGTTTCCAACCTGACGAAATTAACATCAAAATTCCATTAAACGAAAAAAAATTTATTATTATTAAAAAAAATCTTAGGGTTTGACTGAAAAAAATTGCTTTCAAATCGCTTGAAACCACTGTACAGATAGTTGTGATTTGGATCACTGGTTCCTCCGAGTTCGCTACTCTCTCGATTTCTGCAAACTCGCAAAGATCCACCAGTAAATTTCGCTTTTTAGGGAAAATGGGGCAAAACAATCTGGAGAGAGAAAGTGGGGTCGTTTTTATTTTTTGAACGTTGGGATCGGAGGGTAAAAAAACGAGGGGATTTTTTATTTTAAAATTTGGAGGGATTATTTGTTGCATGTTGTTGGTGGTGGGTTGTTTCAATTATTAAATTTGTTTCATTTTCTTGTAAATTGGGGTTAAATTTGTAAAAATTGCATGCAATCCGGCGGTGGGCCAACCCGGAACCCGACAGGCCGGGCGGCATCTACCTCGGCGGCGGCATCGCCGTCTTCATCATCGTCAGCTGTTTCGACGCCCCACTTGGGTTTTGATTCGGTGCAGCAGCAGCAACAGCAACAACAGCAGCAGAGACAGGTGAAGTTTGTGTGTAATTTTGTTGAATTGTGATGTGGGTTTTGTTATTGACAGTATTTTTACAAAACGGATAGGGTTCTATTTTTATAGGGTTTTGACACATGAATAGGAGTCGATATTTGTAATTAATGCACTTGCGTGTGATCAGTGTTAAAGTCGTTGTTGATCAGTTGGATTTTGGATTATTAAATTTTTGTTTTATTTAGGGGGTGAATTGGGTATGTCGTGCTTTGGTTGAAAATGGGAACTGACGGTAGCATTGAATGTTTGAGCTACTTAACTGGAATTCAGCATCTTATTCTCCACTTATGTTTGATATAGCTTAATTATTACCATTGGGTTTTGTTTGATCTTAAGTTATGTTTAGTGCATATTTTGTCTATATATCTTCAGACATTATATTGAAATATCTGGAGATGTTGTGAATAGTTAAGCAAGGGGTTTGCTTAACTTGGATTTGAAATGCTAGTATATCCGTTTTCTGGATTTTTTTTTTCAGAGCCAAGTGTTTTCTGGATTTAAAGATAGAAGAAAATAAACTTTTGGTTTCTGGATTCAAATACAAAAAATTGAAACTTTTGGTTGAACATACTACTGTCAGTTCAGTGTCAAAGCTTGCTTGCTTACAAAGATAATCAAAGAACAATTTGCTCATAAATTTCTCATTGTTTTGCTCAAGCAAGAATGATCAAGTTACTTTTTCTATCATTTGTGTTGTTCTAGTGGAATCATATAGATTTATGCGATTTTCTCAGTTCCTGGCACTTGTGTTATTCATTTGACCTATTTTTACATGTTATGACCTGTTGGTCTGGACTATTGTCTTTGTAACTATAGTTATTGCTTGCTTCTTATCGTTATGAAAGCTTTCTTAGCAACGAATTTGACTGTGTTACTTTTCATGGATTGATATTTTGATTTGTTTAGCTCACTTACTCATTGAATTTATTAGAGGCGTTGTATATGCAAGTAAGACAATTTTATTTTTGTTTCCTCTCTTTCTTGTTGCTGTCTGACATAGCTCTGGTTCCCCTTCTCAATCTGCATTTGCTTGTGTCTGTACTCTGACATGACTTCTGAATACTTTGATATCTGTACAGTTAATGAATATTTACATATCATTCTACTTTGTTTTGTATTGTTGGGAATCAAAATATTTCTGAATGTGGCTTTGGATTTCCTGTATATTTTCTTGGTCAATTGTTAATATATCGACGTTTCCATATGAAACGAGTTTTGTTAATGTATATATATTTTTTATCTATTTCAACAGTCATTCCAACAACAATTACTTAGAAAACCTGAAGGAAATGAAGCCATACTAGCATATCAAATTGGTGGTCACCCTGGAGTAATGGGAGGGGGGAACTTTGCTTCTTCTCCAGGCTCCATGCAACCACCTCAACAATCTAGGAAATTTTTTGATTTTGCTCAACAACATGCTTCATCCCAGGAGGTCCAGAATAGAAGTCAAGGTATTGAGCAACAAGTGCTAAATCCTGTTCATCAAGCTTATGTTCAGTATGCTTTGCAGGCCCAGCAAAAGTCTGCTTCGGTTATGCAATCACAGCAGCAAGCTAAAATGGGAATGTTGGGGCCTGCATCTGGGAAGGATCAAGACATGCGGATGGGAAATTTGAAAATGCAGGAACTGATTTCCATGCAGACAGCTAATCAGGCACAGGCATCATCCTCCAAAAATTTGTCTGAACTGTTTGCTCGTGGTGAAAAGCAGATGGAACAACCTCAGCAGCAAGTCTCTGAACAGAGGAGTGAACCAAAGCCTCAAAGTCAACAGACAGTTGGTGGGCAATTAATGGCTGCTAATATTATGAGGCCTATGCAGGCAGGACAGAATCAGCAAAGCATCCCGAATGTGACCAACAACCAACTTGCGATGGCTGCTCAGTTGCAGGCATGGGCTCTTGAGCGCAATATTGATCTCTCACAACCTGGTAATGCTAACTTAATGGCACAGCTTATTCCAATCATGCAGTCTAGGATGGCTGCACATCAGAAAGCAAATGAAAGCAACATGGCCGCACCGTCATCATCTGTCCCAGTATCAAAGCAACAGGTGACATCCCCACCTGTTGCAAGTGAGACCTCTGCACATACTAATTCACAGAGTGATGGATCCGGGCAATCTGGTTTTGTGAAGGCTAGACCACCAGTTTCTTCAAGCCCTCTTGGCTCAACTTCCAATGCTGCTATGGTTAATAATGCTAACAACATTGCTTTGCATCAATTTGCTGTTCAGGGCAGAGATAACCAGGTGCCCCTTAGACAGCCAGTTGCAATTGGAAATGGAATACCTCCCATACTCTCCCCACAGACATCTATGAACATGAGCCAGGGTGTGGATCAGCCTTTGCCTGTAAAAAATTCGGGCCCTGAAAGTTCACAAATGCAATATCTTAGGCAGTTGAACCGATCTTCTCCACCGTCTACAATTCCTCCCAATGATGGAGGCTCGGTTAACAATTTCTCAACACAGGGTGGGCTGGCTACTCAGATGCCACAGCAGAGTTTAGGGTTCACCAAACATCAACTTCATGTTCTTAAGGCACAAATTCTAGCATTCAGGAGGCTGAAGGTGTGCAAAATTTCTTTCTCCTCTCTCCATCTTTCAGCGTATCTGCTTTCTAAGCTCTAGTTAGTTAGCTTTTGCTTTAGTTGATAATTATCTAGTGCAATATTTTGTTTTTTCTGCTTGGTTGACAGAAAGGAGAAGGCACTCTTCCACAAGAGCTTCTTCGAGCTATTGTTCCACCATCCCTTGAGTTGCAGCAGCAGCAGCAGCAATTTCTTCCTGCATCAGGAAATAATCCGGAGAGAGCTTCTGGGAAGATTGTAGTAGACCAGTTGAGACATTCAGAGTCTGATGGAAAGGATTCTCAAGCTAAGTCATCAACAAATGGACCAAATTACTCAAAAGAAGAAGCCTATAGTGTAGATGATAAAGCAATTGTGTCAGCTGCTCTACGGGGTATGCCAGCTGTGACAAAGGAACCTACACCAGTGGTATCTGCAGGAAAAGAAGAGCAGCAGAGTCCTGTATATTCTGTTAAGTCAGACCAGGATGTTGATCGTGGTCTTCAGAGAACTCCTGGAAGAAATGACTTTGCAGCAGATAGGGGAAAGTCTGTTGCGCCCGCACCCCAGGTTGCTGCAAGTGATGCGATGCAAGTTAAGAAGCCAGTGCAAGCGACTACTCCCCCCCAGCCAAAAGATGTGGGCTCTGCCAGAAAGTATCATGGACCCCTGTTTGATTTTCCCTTTTTCACAAGAAAACACGATTCTGTTGGATTGACAGCAATGGTTAACAGCAGTAATAATCTGACATTGGCATATGATGTCAAAGATATTCTTTCTGAGGAAGGTGTGGAAGTCCTCCATAAGAAAAGATCAGAAAATTTGAAGAAGATTAGTGGTATACTGGCAATAAATTTAGAGAGAAAACGAATTAGGCCAGATCTTGTTCTGCGTTTGCAGATTGAAGAAAAGAAGCTTCGACTTTTAGATCTACAGGCACGCTTACGAGATGAAGTTGACCAACAGCAGCAGGAGATTATGGCAATGCCTGACAGACCATATCGGAAGTTTGTCCGACTGTGTGAGCGTCAGCGTATTGAACTGATGAGACAAGTACAAACATCTCAGAAAGCCATGAGAGAGAAGCAATTAAAATCCATCTCACAGTGGCGTAAGAAACTTCTTGAGGCTCACTGGGCCATCCGTGATGCACGAACTGCCCGCAACCGGGGCGTTGCCAAATACCACGAGAGAATGCTGAGGGAGTTCTCAAAGAGAAAGGATGATGATCGGAACAAGAGGATGGAAGCCTTGAAGAATAATGATGTTGAAAGGTATAGGGAGATGTTGCTGGAGCAGCAGACTAGTATCCCAGGTGATGCTGCAGAGAGATATGCTGTTCTCTCATCATTCTTGACTCAGACAGAAGAATATCTTTATAAGCTGGGAAGTAAAATAACAACTGCCAAGAGTCAGCAGGAGGTGGAAGAGGCTGCAAATGCGGCTGCAGCTGCTGCAAGATTGCAGGCATACTTTTTTAAATCTCCTTCTTTCCCTTTCTTCTCCCTACCCTCATTTGGAATCTTCAAGGCCATGAACTTTTGAACAGAATGAATACCTACTACACAAATCAACCACACACACACACCCTCTCTTGTCATTTTTTTAAATGTTACTAACTCACTTTAAATATATTTTTTTCTGTTGACAATAGGGTCTTTCAGAAGAAGAAGTTAGGGCGGCAGCAGCTTGTGCTGGTGAGGAAGTGATGATTAGAAATAGATTTTTGGAAATGAATGCACCCAGGGATAGTTCATCTGTTAACAAGTAAGCTATTTGTTGAATTGTATGCTTAGAAACTTGTATCCATTGTTATGTGCTACTAGCATTGTTGGCTTCATTAGATGGAGGTTTTATTCTACTAATGAATTCAGAATGTCTATTATAATTTATATGCAATTGCTATTCTTTCTGATTTCTAGTTTTATATTTGTCAACTTATCGATCTTATTAATTTGTTTAAGATTGGTTTTCGTCAACTGCAGATTGAGATCTATTATTGTACATCAGGAAACAGTTCCATTTATTATGGTTTCCTTACTTTGTTATTCCTTTGTATGTCATCATGGCCGTCAACAGGTATTATAATCTTGCACATGCTGTGAACGAAAGGGTCATGAGGCAACCCTCGATGTTACGAGCTGGAACCTTACGAGATTATCAGATTGTAGGGTGCTGTTTAAGAATTTAAATTTTTGTGGTATTTGCCTTATATTGCACTATCTTTTGTTTCACTTTAGTTTTTTGAGCTATTATTGTATTGTATTTGGCAGGTTGGATTGCAGTGGATGCTTTCGTTGTATAACAACAAATTAAATGGAATATTGGCTGATGAGATGGGTCTTGGAAAGACTGTGCAGGTGATTTATGTTAGGATCTGAGGTCGAAATTCCCCTTAAAGGAAACTGAAAGGAAAAAAAAACACACTTAATTTGTTAGTTTTTGAGTGACTCAAGCAGTTCCCAATTCAGGGCTTATTGGTTCATATACAGGGGAATCTTGTTGGGCATGCGTTTTTTTTTTTTTTTTAATAGTCAGTGTGCTGGAGTAATTATAGATACATACTTTGCTTTTGTACTAAGGATAACAAATTATACAATGCTATCAGACAACATGTTGAAACATAGTTGCCATTTCTAATTATATTATTTTCTCTGCAGGTAATGGCATTGATAGCTTATTTGATGGAATTTAAAGGGAATTATGGCCCACATCTTATAATTGTCCCAAATGCTGTATTGGTGAATTGGAAGGTTAGTTTTTTTCCATTGCGTATAATGGATGTGACTATTTCCTGTACTTCCAAAAGTGGCTAACCGAGTATATGATGCAGAGTGAGCTACATAATTGGCTGCCATCTGTATCATGCATTTTTTATGTTGGGGGAAAGGATCAACGATCAAAAT
>JAVXUL010000001.1:14679622-14696437 GCA_035590515.1 Trichilia minutiflora
GGTAAGGATCGATATATGGCATCTATTGAGGGCCTCATAAGGAATAACATTCAGCAGTATAAGATTGACATGGCTGACGAGGTCATCAATGCTGGACGTTTTGATCAGAGAACAACCCATGAAGAGAGACGTATGACTTTAGAGACATTATTGCATGATGAGGAAAGGTATCAAGAAACTGTTCATGATGTCCCATCACTGCAAGAGGTTAATCGGATGATTGCTAGGAGTGAAGATGAAGTAGAATTGTTTGATCAAATGGATGAAGAGCTGAATTGGATTGAGGAGATGACAAGGTATGACCAGGTACCTAAGTGGCTTCGAGCTGGTACCAAAGAAGTGAATGCAACCATTGCTAATTTATCCAAAAAACCATCAAGAAATATTTTGTTTGGTAGCAATATTGGTGTGGAATCCAGTGAAATCGACAATGAAAGAAAAAGGATTACCAAGGGGAAAACATATCCTAATTACAGGGAAATAGATGATGAAAATGAAGAATATTATGAAGCAAGCTCTGATGAGGGAAATGTGCATGAAGAAGAGGGAGAAATTGGAGAGTTTGATGATGATGAATACAGCGGTGCTGTAGGGGCACCAACAATTATTAAAGACCAATCAGAAGAAGATGGTCCAGCTTGTGAAGGTGGTTATGAGTATCCCCGGCCTTCTGAAAACACTAGAAGCAATCATGTACTCGAAGAAGCTGGTTCTTCTGGATCATCTTCTGACAGTCGAAGATTGACACATATAGTATCTCCTGTTTCTTCTCAGAAATTTGGGTCTCTGTCTGCATTAGAAGCTAGGCCAGGTTATCTTTCAAAGAGGATGGTATGTTGAACTACTTATTTTTTTTGATGTTTTCGTTGGATTTTGGTTTATCTATTGTTATCCGATCATTTTGGTTTGTTCATTTTGCCAGCCAGATGAATTAGAGGAAGGGGAGATTGCAGTATCTGGAGATTCTCACTTGGACCATCAGCAATCTGGTAGCTGGACTCGTGATCGTGATGAAGGCGAAGATGAACAGGTTTTGCAGCCCAAGATCAAACGAAAACGTAGTATTCGATATCGACCCCGCCATACTGTTGAAAGACAAGAGGAAAGGTCTTGCACTGAGGCACCTTCTCTTCATCGTGGTGATTCATCTCTTTTGCCATTCCAAATGGACCATAAATATCAGGCTCAGTTAAGGAATGATACTGAAATGAAAACACAGAGAGAACCCAATCCTGTCAAGCTTGATCCAAGCGAGTCTTCTTCTAAAAGTAGGCGGAATTTACCGTCAAGGAAAATAGTCAATGCTCCAAAGTTGCGTGCTTCACCAAAATCTGGCAGATTGAATTGCATGTCTGGGCTTGCAGAAGATGCTGGTGATCACAGCAAAGAAAGTTGGGATGGTAAAATTCTGAACGCCAGTGGATCCTCAAATTTTGTTGCTAAGATGTCTGATGTCATCCAAAGGAGGGTATGTGCTGTTTTTCTGCTACTTTCTGGTTTTAAAAGTGATAGCTCGTCTATAATTTGCTGCTATAGGTCTTGGATCTTATAAGTATTTTAGTAATCTGCCTTCTCTATTATTAAATTGCAGCTAAAATTTATTGATCTGGAGCTCCGTTTCCATCTCTTTGAATCTGTTGCAATGCTTTAGCTGTGTTAATCTGCACACTGGGATTTCTTCTCACAGTTATTAGTTCTTGAATCTGTTGTTTGATATGTTGATTGCTGTGGTACTTATTACATACATCTTTTACTATTGAGCCCTCCTGTCTATTGATATGATAAATCCAAATTGGTACAATGGACAAATAAGATCTCATGGTATAACAGTAAAAAAGCCTAAATATGCTTGCTAGTGTTGCTTGTGGCCGTTTATGGTCTGAGCCTTTCATGTTTAGAACGATGAATGTTTGATAAGTTACCTTAATGGTGTCTATAGTATCTCTCCCTACTTATACTCAGCCATGATTATCTCTTTTTGTTCATGATAATGATATCATATTATTTGGAAGATTTAATGATCATGGTATGTGAAGAATGTTAACTGACTGACAGAATTTTGTTTGTGCAAATTGAAGAGGAAGGTTTTCTGAGGTCAAGCAAGGAAATATTTTTATGATGCTGTAATAGCTGTTGGAGTTTTCTATTACTAATAATATATTGGCAATTTGCTAGCTGATATATTTGTTTTAATCTTTTTCTTTTTCCCATTAAGTTTTGTATTTGCAATCTTTAGAACATTTTTCCTATGCAAATTTGTACTTTAGAGAATAAAATACAGCCTTTCCACCTTTTTCCCCTTGTCTTCAGTACTCGTCCATGACTCGTTATGCTTTATATTTTGTGAAATAACTTGAAAGTTGTTTTCATGTCTGCAGTGCAAGAATGTAATCAGTAAGCTCCAAAGGAGAATTGATAAAGAAGGACATCAAATTGTGCCTCTGCTAACGGACTTGTGGAAGAGAATTGAAAATGCTGGTTACATGAGTGGAGCTGGGAATAATCTTTTGGACTTACATAAGATTGATCAGCGTGTTGACAAATTAGAGTATAATGGAGTGATGGAGCTGGTGTCTGATGTACAGCTTATGTTAAAGGGTGCAATGAGTTTTTACGGCTTTTCACATGAGGTACAGTTGCTTAAGCTAGCTTGTATGTTCTCATGACTCCACTAATGATTTAGTAATTCGTGGGTGCATCTTCATATTATATTCTACTGTTGGGGTAGTATTGGAAGCTGAAAAGTACCTAAATCAATAATGAAAGTATACCTTCCTGAATTTTGCTAATTCATCAGGATGGTAGTAGCACTGTACCAGCTATGTGATTTTTGTTCATACAATAGGGTAGGAGCTTGGATTAATGTATATTAGCCAAAAGCATTTAATCTTGAAGGCCAGTTCATAACCCTGCTGTGGAATGTATTTCTCAAGTCCCTTTCTGTTGCCATTTAGAAACTTATATATATAGATAGATGGATAGATAGAGAGAAAGAGAGAGAGAGAGTTTGCAACCACTAAATGATATTTAGAACATTCTCTTATTAAAAAAAAAAATCTTCTCTTTATTCCTCCATTTTTTATTATAGCTCTTATGATCTGGCTGCAAAAGTTGCCTATAGGTCCACTGGTACATTTTAGAAATCAATTTGAGCCTCAATGTTCGTGGCAGTTTAAATTTCCTTACAAAGGTTTAATGTTCACATTTAGTTCCAAAGTCTCTAGAGAGTTTTCTTTTTCCCTTGCCATGTGCCTACTGTCCCTTTGACCTGCAAATAAATTTTAATCATTCTTCCTTGGTTCCTTCATTGGATTTTAACAAATGATTATTATACAGGTAAGATCTGAAGCTAGGAAAGTTCACGATCTGTTTTTTGATATATTGAAGATCGCATTTCCAGATACAGATTTCCGAGAAGCGAGAAGTTCACTTTCTTTCTCTGGCCCAATTTCTACCTCCATCTCAAGCCCATCCCCTAGACAGACTACTGTTGGCCAGAGCAAGAAGCACAGGATGCTAAATGAGATGGAGCCAGGTCCCAGCCCTTCCCAGAAGCTACTACAACGCGGATCTGTTCCTGCGGGTGAGGACAGTAGAATCAGAGTCCACTTACCCCATAAGGAATCGAGGCTTGGAAGTGGAAGTGGCAGTAGTCGGGAGCAATGCCAACCAGATGATTCTCCACATCCAGGAGAGCTGGTTATCTGCAAGAAGAAGAGAAAAGACAGGGAGAAGACGGTGGTGAAGCCAAGGACAGGATCAACTGGTCCTGTCTCACCTCCTAGCCTGGGTCGTAATATGAAAAATCTAGGTTCAGTCCCTAAAGATATACGGCAGACTCAGCCAACTACCAACCAGCACAGGTGGGCCAACCAGCCCGGACAACCAGCGAACAATGGTGGTGGGAACGTTGGTTGGGCAAATCCTGTGAAAAGGTTGAGGACTGATGCTGGTAAGAGGAGGCCAAGCCAATTATGACTTGCTAAAGGATGGATAGTTTCATTGGAATGGAAAGACAAAATTGTCGCACTCGAGTGCGAAGTGCATTGTATAAGCAGCAGCCATTGCAGGCCTTTACGAGTGCAGTTAGTCCATACTGTTAATACAAGTGTAGGTCTTTTGATTCTCTATTGTATAAATGCTCTACCATTGTTGAAATCCCGGTAGTTTCGTATCTGCATCTTGCAGGTTAAGTTGCATCTCTCCTTTTGATAGCCAATATCTTTGTGAAGCATGCCTCTTTGTCTTTTGTTTTAATTTTCAAGATTTATGTAGTCGAGATAACAGTATAGTTTGGCTCGAGGTTCTCGATATCCCAAGCCACCGCGAGTATTTACATTCACGAACCCAACTAGTAGAGGCTGGGAAAACGACATTTCCCCTAATCAATAAATATTTACAGCATTCAATTGCAGTTGAATTTTGTTCTGTTATTTCCATTTTCAAATGCGAGCGGAGATTCTTAATAACATTAATAACATGATGTACGGAACAATCGTTGAGGACACGGATGAACACTTATGGGTCAGCTTTCCCTGCTACCGCTTCCTAGGTGGAATCGTATTCGTCTTCACTCAACTTGTCGCTCGAGTTTTCTTCTGGAGCCACTTCTCTGTCTTCTGGTTTTGCATATTTCTCACAGTACTCTGGAAGAAACAATAGCTACATTATATTAAAACAACAGTACTGTAGAAGCCATGCAAAACGATAGAACATCAATCTTCCTTACCAATGGAACTCCTACAAATTTCAAGTTAGAAAAGATGACAGAAATAGCAAATGGATCAACCACAATAAAGAAAGTTATTAAGAAATTGAGCAATGTCCACAGAACTTAAATAGAGCATCGTTTATCCATAATAAAGAAGTTTTGTATATTACCTAATAACCTGCTCTCAAAAGGTCAATGCAACTGTTTGAAAATGTAAGTAACCCATTTGTTCTTACACACCAAATCCCCAATAATACCATCTTCGGAAGGAATGACAGCTTTCTTTCTCTCAATGAAGCAACTGAATTGGTTTCTAAGAGAAAATTATTCACAGATTTTGAAATTTAGCTTATCTATCCATTAATCTGAACACAGATAATTCCATTGGCAACATCAATCAGATTTGACCACTAAAGCTACTGCTCTCTGTACGAAATTTTAAAATCTGTTCTCGTACTTGGAAGATTAGTTGTATATCATGACTTTAAAGCTAAAAGGAGCTTACTGTGCCTTCTTCTACACTACGCATCTCTCATTTATTCTCTAGTTTTTTGTAGTATTAAACTTGCACCCAAGCACTCATAATCAGGCTATGAACTTGAAACAGATATTGCCAGACCACATGAACTAAACCTAAATTACTTAACAGAACTAATATTTTAAATGCATTCTAAATTAGTTACTAGTTACTAGAACTTTATCAATAGTAACTCAGATTCTCTCATGAAGTAAATTCTGCATAGACAAAAACTGAGGAATTCATGAAATTTGCAAGAGCCCACAACAAGATACCTCAGACAATCTGCATTGCTTTCATTATTCTTATCCAGTCACCTCTGTTGGCCACATCAAAAAGCCCTATTTCAAGCCATTGACTATAAACGGAACTTGCAAGAGCTATCTTGACTTCCCATCCTTCGCAGTCTGGACCATATTGTCTGAATATGTTCTTAATCCAAAAAATAAAGCCTCTTTATAGTCATCCAACGTTTGGATATGTTGACAACACATCCAATCTGGTCTTCTGGCAATCTGAACTAATTCAATTGTCAAAATACCCGACTCAGAGGAATCAAATACATGCAGATTGGTTGGTCCAGGCAAAAATTCCATGTTCTTCAGAAACATAATGATTGAAAAAATCAAACTTCAAATTCACAGTAAATGAATTCCAATAACCAAGAATATGCTTAGGTCAACCTTTTAAGACACAAAAGGAAGACAATTGTAAAAGGAAGAACAAGTAGTTTGCTGTAGTGGAAGACAAATTGTAACTTTTGGTCCAGGCTCATTGGCATTGCAAGGAATGCATGAAAGGAACACCACAATTAGAAACCATGCAATACCTTTAACTCTTTGTTCATAAGCAGCTCCATCATGCATCATCAGCGCAGCAGCCTCTCCATTTAATGGGTCTGATGAGTTGGGATACAGACGGAGCTGTGGCAGGAATACTTCAAATACATTCACCAGGTCTGAAACACATGGGTGCCTTCGTATAAGAAATGGCTCTAAACATAACTAGAAAGCAGCATTTTTATTATCTACTAATGAACATTGTTACCAAACATGGGGCTCCAGGTCTGATTGATAACATCTAGACAAACTGAGCCTGACCTGAAAATATGCACCAAGATACTTAACTCACACAATCTTCACTGAGCAGATAAATATAATGAGTTACTGATTTGGAAAATTTCAGTCTTTTTAAGTGTTTAATTACTCACATTTCGTCAATGTTTGGGTGGTGGATAAGCATCGGGTAGCTCAACTCTTATCCTCCACACACCTCCACGATAAGGGCCTACCATTTCTCTCAAAATCAATTAATATAGTTATTTAAAAAATTGCTAAATAACAAGTAAAGAAGAGAGTATGAAAACAAGAATGAAACAGTAAATTTATGGAGGATATCAGAACAAAAAATGCCCATGCCTCGAACAAGTTTAATAGTAAGCCATTGAAAACAATCAATAAACAGCAAATTTGCGGCTTCTAAAAGCACCCAAGTAGCAAACAATTTTTTGCAGGGAACAAACATTTATGGCACAGGACATGAAAAATGTTAATCAAGAACAAATTCAAATACTATGCTATCTAGAAGTGAAAAAGTATACAAGTTCTGAAATTCAACAAATTGCATAAGATAATGGAATAAAATTATTAAAAGTATCTTTAAGGATACAAGCTCAGCGAAAAGGGTCATCAACAGCTGGTCGACAGAGATAAATCAAGAAAGAGAAGTAAGAAAAACATAGACTCACAAAAGAAAATTCCATATCTAGCTCAAAAAATCCCATAAATAAACTAGGAGGCGATAAAATATAAAGAATAAAGACGTGGGTATTGAAGATTTACTATCGTTGGGTCCATGAAAATGTACATAGAACTCTTGCACGCCATCATTGATCATCTCCACCTAGTAATCACTCATCACTCTATTAAAACAAAGCCCCACAGAAGAAAACAAGTCAAAAAATCAACAGGAAAATGTTTCAACATAGAAAGTGAACATAACTGAAAAGCAGGGCTACTAACAGTTTCAACGAGTCCATCTCTCGACGATTGCTTGGTGAAGACATGCCGGTTTTTTTCAAGTTTTTCTCAAGCTCTTCTCTTCTTCTTCGGATTTTCAAGATGGGGAGAACTTGGAGATAGATTGAATGATTAGAAAAGTTAGACAGCTGGAAGCAAAAATGGTTCACACATCAATCAGTGGAACACGGAGATAATTATATCAACAAACAAATGTTACAATAACAGGGACAATACTAGAATAATTTATTATTATCAGTTTGCATGACTAGCATTTTATGTTGGTAAATATTTTCAATAAGGCCCTTGAATGAAAGATACAGCATCATCGATTGATTATAATTTCAGGATTCCTCCAATCTAATAATTTTCCTAATCAGTCATAGGCCGTCATTCAGCATCATCGATTGATTATAATTTCAAGATTCCTCCAATCTAATAATTTTCCTAATCAGTCACAGGCCGTCATCCTTTATCTAACTTAACCCAGTGAAAATTGCCATCTTTTGAAACATTCAATTGACAATTTGCCTTTAGCAAAACGTGTGGGGCATGTGCAACCAAATGGTATAAATAATCGAGCAGAGTCTTAGATAATGGGTTTAAAATTCACTCACCAGTCCATTTGCTCTCTCCATCAATCTAAAGGCGCAAGAGGAAAAAAATGCTACGTTTTAGAATTATTTTTTGCCCAAAACATATATTTACCCTTCGATGCATTTACACCTTATTCCATTAGAAATTATAATTTATCGGGTTTGGGATAGAATTTCCTGTATAAGAGTACTAATAGTATCGCCCCCAAGAAGTTGACAAGCAACTACAGATATGGCCAGGGGGCCACTTGACAGAAATATTAAGAGAAAGCCAAAACAATAATTTTCCTAGCTTGATCAAAAACTTTTGCAATAATGGCAAGTGCAGTACATCCCATTCCATGTACAACATTTGAATTCTGAAATACTGTTGCTTTTTTATCCTACTGGCTTCTCGCTATATTCCTAAGGAGGCTGCTGTTTCAATGCTGTTGAAACTAAAAAAAGAAACCGGTATGGAAAGCAAAGGTACAATTGAAGAACTGGAATTATGTATATCTGAAACCCTATCAAACCAAAAGCACTTCAAAAGGACGGAAGGGGCTTGATCTTGCTTTACAGTTAGGTGCTTCCACGCCATTGTAGTTATTAAGAGTTGTGTCCTCAAAATTACCCCTTTAATAGACTATCTTTAATCACTTTGATCCTCAATTGTCAAAGTTTTCTCCGGCCGCAAACTGACATAAATGTCTGAAACAACCACAAAGAAAAAAACGCTGAAAAATTTTAAATTTCTCATAAAAAAATACTCCATTTCCTATACTACTGAATTCATATACTATCCGAAGTTCTCATGCTTCTTGTTGGGGAATGAAAGTTGGAACTTGTTGAGGTGACTTCATTGTTTCATGCTCAAATTCCGAGTGACAACTGATTCTGATTCATCATCATCGTCACGGTCAACATTATCTGGAGTGAACTTATCCTGGTGTGCTCTGTGCTGTAAAAGGAAGACATTAAAATAGTAGCTCACCAATTCCTCCCTGCATTGGCTCGGAAATACCTAATATCTTGTCGCAGAAACATCTATAAAGAGATGGAAGATTCGATCTCACTATATTCTTGAATTTCTTTTGTTCTTCTGAAGTCCAAGAAAGCATGACTTCGTCGGTCACTTATCAAATTTCCAGTTGTGAAAGGCTGAACCCAATTAAAGTTTCAGTCTGTACCTTTTCTCGGCAATGTGAAATCTAACACGTTCAACAGAACCTCGGGATTGACAACCATATGAATCTTCTCTTCCCTTTCCAATAGGATCCCTCTCAATAAAAAGTTTGTGCTCTACTTTTTGCAGTGGCCAAACTCGGGTACCCAGCCACTTAAAGTCACTTTCAGATGGAACGCCATTCCATTCTAGTAGAGCACATGGCGCGCTACTTACAGTCATTTCAGCTTGAAAACACGGCGCTACAGGAATTGACTTTTCGACGTCATAGTCAAACACAGAATCTGCAGTTATGGAATCACCAGTTTGAGGTAATTCTTTGTCATCATGGTTTTCCCTCCGTCCCTTGCATGAGAGCTTCCCAAGTTAATTGACATTGAAGAAGCCCCTGCTTAACATGTCTTCTTGCTGCGGACCTCTCCCTGAGGTTGGAACTGGCTCCAATATAATTATCGTATCTGTGGCTTAACATCTTCTGATTTTTAAAACATGGAAATCTCACTCAAGTCATAAAACGTATAGATATCGAAACATATTTTATAACATGCTTGTTTAAACCACTGATAAATTTTATTTCTAAAAGTGGTGTAAATTTTAAAATAATTCATATGCCTTTGATAAATTATGTTGTTAAAGTATTATAATAAGACAAATAACTAAAATAGATATAACATAAATAAAAATTATTTTCATAAAAAATCATTGCTTTAAATTATAAACAAAAATTATTTAAATATATAATTATTAAATTTAGATATTTATTTAATTTTTAATTAAGTTAATAATTGAGTATATTTAATTTTAATAATAAAATCATATATGTAATTCAACCTAATCATGTCTCATATCAAGTAAAACACAATAATATGTATCATTTAATTTTATCCTATAATATTTTAATATTTTTTTATATAATTTTATTTAAATTTTAATAATATTATTTTTTAATTAGAGATAAAATTTATTGAATTATTTAAGATTAATCTAGAATTTTTTTATTGTTTATATAGAGATATATTTAGAAATACATTTATAATAATTAATTTTATTTCCTTACCAAACATTTAAAATAGATTTCGATTTCTTTAAATTATTTTTAATTATTTCAACAACAATTCTAAATGCAATCTAAATTTTTAATTACCACCCTTAATAAAATAAAAAAAAAGGTAATTCAACAATTGACAACAATCCATAATATTTAAAATTATTGAAAAATCTCAACCAAACAGTCCAATTTAAATTGCTTGTTACAATTTTTTTGTTTTTGGTTCACCCATAATATCCCATCAAAGTTGAAACCACACACAATTTTTGCTTCTTTGGACTATGATTCCACCCAATTATTAAATAAGCACACGATCTTATCCCGTTATGAGTTGATTTGCCCTTTAATCTTGATTATGAATTTATATATTTGGCATAAAACTTTTTAATTTATTGCAAATAGGTCACAATATTTATATACATTTTTTATGTTCATACTTGTATGCTTGAATTTCATTTCCAAGTAAAAAAAAAAAAGTACTGAAAACAACACTTTTTTAATTATATTATTATACCGATTAAATACATTTTTTGTTAATAAAAAAAAATTACTTGTCAGTAACTAAAGGGGATTAGATAACAATAAATTGATTTGGAATAATTATAATTGCGACAGAATGTGAAGAAGGGTCTGATTTGAAATTATCAAAAATATGATACAGACACGAGATAGTGCCAATTTGTCAAAATAGCATTGGGTTAAAATGTAAAATACTACAAATATGTGCATATGACGTTAATACAGAAAAGTATAGTGACCATCATTCATGTTAGCCTGGGTCCATGTCCATTCCATGGCAAACAATAAATATAGGTGGGGGGAATATGGAACGTTCAAGCAGCCATCTTATACCAACCAAAACGTAGACACGTTCATTGAAAATGGATACAAAGGGCTAAAGTGTAAATAGGGGTTGATTCTCCATAAAATAATACATAATTAAAATTTTGATAATACATGTGTATTAAGTATATAAATTATCCATGTAAGGGGATTCTAATTCTAAGTTAATGAGATTTGATGTTTTGATGGTATTGATTGATATGTGATTTTGTTAGGAAACCAAAGGGAGAATGTGTTTATTTCAATCCAAGTCAGTTTCAGTATGATCAGTTGGTCATAGCGGCTTAATCAATGAAGCTATGGATCTGGGAATGGGAGGTAGCTTCAAATTTTATATTTGATTAGTCTTAAAAGTGTGTTAATATTCTATGTTGCATCTTGGCCAGCCCCCCACTTTTTCATTCGTTCAGATGCTTGTTCAACCTGAAATTTCCATTTTAATCAATTAAAATTTTTTAAAATGAAAAGGAAAAGTGAATGATATGGATCAAAGATAATGCTAATCACCTCCTTGTTCCAATTGGTTGTATACACTATATACAAAAGAATCAATGTCTGCAGGAAAGTCCCACAAATCATTCCAATCCAAATTCCCTGTAACAAGAATATATGAATGCAACCATGTCACTTTGTTTCTTGGAAGGCACAAGATGGATGTAGGTTTCATAATATTTACTTAGGGTTTAGGATTCAATTATTTTACCTGCACTCCATACTTCAACTTGTAACCAAGAAGAAACCCAAAAGGAAGACCAACTATATAATAACAAAACAAGTTTATGTAAGCCACCGAAGCTTGCCAACCTCCTCCCACAGCAACTCCTGCAATGACAATACAATGATTTCAGAATTTCCATTTTTTTTAAAATTAAAACAATAAAAAAGAAATTGGACACAGTTTGTTCTTATTTTTAATATCTTACCAGATACAACAGGCTGAACACTGTTCATCAACATAGTTATACCAAGAAGGTAAGCTAATTCAGTCACAGCTTTTCTCATCTCTTTGCTGCTAGTGAATATAATTGAAAAATCATCTTTCGTTGCCAAGATAAGAATTGCACAAAATATCCCAATGAAGAGTGATTGAATGACTGTGACAATCACAGAGTATTTTGCAGCTCTGGGATGTGCTGATCCAAGCTCATTAGAGACTCGTACACTGAACCAAACAGAAATAACATGAACCCATCAAGTATGAACAACAATAACACCGAACAAGTAATTAGAAATTGAAAATTTTTGTTACCTAATAGCTGCATTGATTCCTAGAAATAACATGCCTTCCCAGCCATTGATGTTCATGCTGAAACAATAATATCAAAAAATTTAAAAAAAAATTGAACTTCTAATGCACATACATCACAACAATATGAAACTTCCAAGTTTCATAGTAATAAATGTTCTCACCATATAGAAAGAGAACCAACAGCTATAACTGGATCATCTAGATGTCCAGTGAGAACAATAATGGTCATAAAATACCAGATTTCCAGGCAAAGCATCACAGCAGAAGCTATAGACAATCGGACAAAGCCCCACATATCTTTAAACGCCAACCAAGAAAACCCCTTCCAGCCATCCTCGCACCAGTGAACTACATAAATCATCTGACCGATAGCTATTCCCCAGGCTGAGATGTTATAAGCCGCGGCAGCACCAGCAGTACCCCAATTGAACACATTAACGAAGAGGAAAAGTATTCCAATATGAGTGATTAGGCCTACAAAACCGATCCAAGCTAGAAAAGCAACCTTGCTCTGTGCCTGTAAGAACTTTTGTGATGGGAAATTAAAGGCTAATGAAAACATCTGAGGAATTACTTGAATAGAAAATGCTCCTGCAAGTTCTGCAATGTCATCCCTTTGCCCAAGGAACTTTAGCACTGGCGTTGCGAATATGTAAAGTGGTAACAGGCAGAAGCAGGTTACAAAAAGGATTACACATGAGCGTTGCATGTAGACACCGAGTGATTCTATTTGCCCTGCCCCAAATGCCTGTCCACATAATGTCTCGAGTGCACTTGCCATACCAAGCTGCAATTTTATGAAATGTTCACAGATTAATGGCCCATTTCTGGTTAGCGGGAATGTAATCTAAAAGTATTTTCCATATAAATATTTGGATGCCATCCTTCAAACGAAACTCCTATTGCTTTGAAGAGCAGAAGAGTAATTTCTACATCACTCTTTTCGGGAGTTTTTTCATTTTCATTGTGCAAACAACCATGCAAGCATTTTCTATCAAATGCAGAAAATATCAAGTTCTTCTTATACGTACTCCTTGAGTCCAGGCGTCAATATGCAAGCTTGTTCATGATTCTTAGCAATTTAACATCATATATAGCACTGAATTATTAACAACAATGTACAAGCCCGCATTTTGTAGAATATAATATAGGATTGGAATTTTTTTTCAATCTTCTTGTACATCCATTGTTGTTGTTATTATCATCATATATATCAACGGAAACTGATGGATATTGGAAATATTGAAGGGTGCAAGAAAATATACTAACCATGAAGCCAAAAGAGAAGTTTGCAATGACAGAGAGGGAAATTGCGACAGAAGATAGCTCGATATCTCCAATATGTCCAGCAAAGATGTTCGTAAATGAGTTAATCCCATAATTGCATAAAATATTGAAAGCAATAGGACCTGCAATTGCCCATAGCTTACTTGACTCTACAAAACACATATATTTTGCGTCCTGAAAATTATGCACTTGGGGATAATCTTCTTCATGAGACTCAATTATCGTTGTAGGAGCATGATGTAATTCAGCAGTCTCCAAACTGGAGATGCCTTCCATGAAATGTAACTTGGTTTGTGACCTGGATGGTGATTCAACAGCAGAGGATGAATTTTCATCCCCTGCCTGTAGGGTCTCTGTTTCTGAATGGCTCTCTATTTTTGCAGATTTTGTAGCTTATAGATTTTAGATTGTTACAACTAAAAGAATTGTTAATCCTCTTGTGTATGGATTTTATTAACTAAATTTTAACGTGAAAGTTTATATGTGGAATGATCTATTACCAATTTTTATTACTAGCTAAAAATGAGGCTGTCCTTTGAAAAATACCAGTTTTAACACGGGAAGGGCAGCTAAGTTTGACTGAGTCTCATATGACATACCGTACTGTTTTCTTTGAGGATTCAGAAAATGTCAATGGCTATTTGTTATCTGTTTCAAAACTTGATTTTTTTTAACGTTTTACAAATCTAAAAACAAATTGCATTTGAACAATATCTAGGTGACACAAAATTCTGTTATTTTAGACCGTTTGGTTGGTATTACCTTTCATTTTCTAAAAATTGACTGATAGAAGCTAAATAACATAATCGATGGACAAAGCAAAGCCCCATGGGCTTTATGGGTTGCGGAGATCAAAAACATGTCCTAAGAATGTCAAGCTTTTTGTCATAATAATATGGGATTGAAAGACATTCCAATCATTAACGCATTCTTTTTTTTAAAGTTTCCCTATTGGAAAATGTCCAAAGAAACCATGAACTTTCACTATCGCAGCAGCACGGTGGGTAGTTATAATAATAATAATATGGTATGGAAAAAAGATAAAAATGAAAGCAGTTGCAGCATGGAAGTGGTTTGCGGTTGGGGTTCAATGATGGGGGAATATCTTCCGTATCTTCGTCGGGCAACGTCAAATTTGTGATGACGAATTGTGACCCCAAAACCTCTTCAACTCCACACGAATTTAAATAAAAAAATAAAAAGTTGAATGTGCACAACTGACACACTTAAGTACTTCGCAGAAAGTTAAAATGATGGGCATGCAATGTGCTTCTTTGATTCATATTATGAATATCAATTGCTAATAGAGCCATGGTATGCACATGCACCGAAATAATCATGTTATAAACCTAACGGGTCTTAAGTGGCCTATGAACACACGTATATATTTGAGCTTTAGAATCTTTGAGAATTTGGAACCGTTGCAAGCTCCACAGCGGCAAAACTTCAAAATAAGCGTTGACTCTTTATATCATGATAATCTACAACAGATATCTTTCTGGTAAACTTTCAACCAGGAAAAAAACAAACTAAAAACTAATGACTTGTACTGAAATTAGCTTTCTCAGTTTCTGCAACAAATTTGTCAATTACAACATTGACATTCTCATTCACTGGGCAAGAGACATTACCAAAAGATGACTGTGAAACACCACTTGATCCTCCAATATCACCAGAACGGCCACCACTTGCAGACACATCATTACCAGAATCCGTTTTAACCCCATGATATGACTCCCCTGAAACAAGTGCTTGTATCAATCTTGGCGATGGAGGTATCGTCACCTCCACTACTCCCTCCAACATCTTCACCACCATTCCCATTGTTGGTCTCATTTCTTCATTATCTTGTATGCACCAGATTGCCACCAATCCAACACGCACTGCCTCCTCAACTTTATAAGTGCCACCAAGCCTGTTATCCACAATTGCAGCCACATTGCCTTCAATTATTTGCCGTGCTGCCCATGGAGGGAAAAACCACTTTTCCACATAGTCACCTCCAGCACCAACATTGGCATTGCGTCCAGAAGCTGGTGCCTCCACATTTCTGCGGCCACCAATTAACTCTAACAATGTCATCCCATAGCTATAAACATCAGCCTTTGCAGTAATTGCCAATCCAGCTATCCACTCTGGCGCTACATAGCCCCAGGTGCCCCTCGTTGTTGCCAATACTCGACTAAAGTCTCGACCAATCAGCTTTGCTAATCCAAAATCTGATACCTTGGCTGTGTAATCAATATCCAAAAGAATGTTTTCTGGTTTGATATCACAATGAATAATGCAATCTCTGCATTCCTCATGCAAGTATGCAATACCTCTAGCTGTACCAACAGCTATCCGAAATCTGACATCCCAGCTGAGGTTAGGACCATCTTGGCATAAATACAAACTCAAAGGGCCATTAGGCATATAATCATAAACCAAAAGTCTGTGAGAATTTTCTGAGCAAAAACCTCTGAGTCTCACCAGATTGACATGTTGAATGTTCCCAATTGTACATACCTCAGCCCTGAACTCCTTCTCTCCACTCCCAGGCCTTTCAAGGCGTTTCACTGCCACAAGAGTGGAATCTGGTAACTCTCCTTGAAATACTGCTCCAAATCCTCCGTGCCCAAGTTTCTCCAAGAAACCCTTTGTCACTGTGTGAAGCTCTTTATAAGAGAAAACCTTTAAATTGAGCACTGGAACTGCACCATCCTCATGCACACCCTTCCTCTTCTTTCTTTTCTTTCCCAAAGTCAGCAGCATCACCCCTGCTAATACGAAAACTGCAATTGAACCAACAATGCTAGCAACCAAAACCATTGTTGTTGATATATTTTTCTTTACTGTTCCTCGTCTTGGTACCCTAACATATAACACATCCTCGTTTGTGCTATCACGAGTTAAATTCCTCAAATTCAAGAGTTTTCCATATAAATTCTTGCATAAATTAGTTCTTGCATTATGATTCAACCCAATGCAAGAGCAATTAGCCAAACAAGAATTCTCGCAAGCCCTCCTACTAGCTGGAAATGGCTCTGCGACAGCTCCTGTAAACTGCACAACACCAACCTCCTCAAACCAATCACTCTGATCACATAAATCGTTGCTCTCACGGCTACAACCACCAGAGTAATAACCTGAATTCCAACTTAAACTATCAGCAGGCCTAAACCCGTCAAAACACATACAAGGTTTCAACAATGTACTCTTACAGAAACTGAAATCACCACATAAACCATGAACTTTGCAATTGTCCTCAGGCTGTGACCAAAACATGTTCCAATTGTCACTCTGCTGTGACCAAGTAAATTGCCTAAGCTGCCCACTTGGATGCACATGAAACCTTGTCAATGGTGGCCTTAGCGCGATATCCAGAGGCTTCTCTGTGTA
>JAVXUL010000001.1:14696537-14720947 GCA_035590515.1 Trichilia minutiflora
TCAAATGCATTTGAACATCACAAAGAAATGAAACTTCAAGTTCAAAATAATAATGTTCTCACCATATAGAAAGAGAACCAATAGCGATAACTGGATCATCTAGATGTCCAGTGAGAACAATTATGGTCATAAAATACCAAATTTCCAGGCAAAGCATCACAGCGGAAGCTATAGATAATCGGACAAAGCCCCTCATATTTTTAAACGCCAACCAAGAAAACTCTTTCCAGCCGTTCTTGCACCAATTAACTACATAAATCATCTGACCAATAGCTATTCCCCAAGCTGAGATGTTGTAAGCCGCAACAGGACCAGCAGTGCCCCAATTGGACACATTAATGAAGAGGAAAAGTATTCCAACGTGAGTGATTAGGCCTACAAAACCAACCCAAGCTAGAAAAGCAACCTTACTCTGCGCCTTTAAGAACTTTTGTGATGGGAAATTAAAGGTTAATGAAAAGATCTGAGGAATTACTGGGAGAGAAAATGCCCCTGCAAGTTCTGCAATGTCATCCCTTTGCCCAAGGAATTTAGTATAGGCATTGCGAATATGTAAAGTGGTAACAAGCAGAAACAGGCTCAAAAAGGATTATACATGAACGCTTCGTGTGAACGCCGAGTGATTCTACTTGCCCTGCACCAAATGCCTGTTCACTTAATGTCTCAAGTGCACTTGCCATAACAAGCTGCAATTTTATGAAATGTTTACAGATTAATAAGCCATTTCTAGTTAGCGGGAATGTAATCTAAAGAGTATTTTCCATATAAATATTTGCATGCCATCCTTCAAACCCAACTTCTATTGCTTTGAAGAGCAGAAGAGTAATTTCAACAACCATGCAAGCATTTTCTATCAAATGCGGAAAATATGAAGATATTGTTATACATACTTCTTGAATCCAGGCGTCCATATGCAGCCGCGTTCATTATTCTTACAATTTAACATGAAATATAGCACTAAATTACGAACAGCAATGTATAAGCCAGCATGTTGTAGAACATAGATATCGGATTAGAATTTTTTTTTCTTCTTAGACATCCAATATTGTTGTTATTACCATATATCAACGGAAACTGGTGGAGATTGGAAATATTGAAGGAAGCAAGAAGATGTATTAACCATGAAGCCAAAAGAGAAGTTTGCAATGACAGATAAGGAAATAGCAAAAGAATATAGGCTCGATATCTCCAATATGTCCAGCAAAGATGTTCATAAATGAGTTAATCCCATAACCAGCACATAGCTTGCTTGACTCTACAAAACATATATATTTTGCGTCCTGAAAATTATGTACTTTGGATAATCTTCTTCACGAGACTCAATTAAAGTAGTAGGAGCATGGTGCAATTCAGCCGTCTCCAAACGGGAGATGCCGTCCATGAATTGTAACTTGGTTCGTGAACTGGATGGTGATTTAACGGCAGAGGTTGAATTTTCATCCCCTGCTGATAGAGCCTTTGTTTCTGAATGGCTCGCAATCTTTGCAGATTTTGTAGCTTATAGATTTTAAAGTTTACAATCCAAAGAAATTTTAATCTGTGTCTTTATGTGTTTTTTATTAACTAAATTTTGCTTGAAAGTTTGTACGTGGAATGATTTATTACCAATGTTTAGTATTAGCTAAAATCTTTGCAAAATACCATTTAAATAAACGAGAGGGACATTAAATTTGACCCAGTCTCGTATGACAAGCACCGTGATGTTTTCGTTGAGGATCCAGAAAATGTTAATTGCCATTTGTTATCCGTTTCAAACCCAGTTTCTTTTTTAACGTTTTACAAATCTAAAAACAAGCGGTATTTGAACAGTACCTAGATGACTCAAAATTCTGTTATTTTAAAGTGCCTGGTTGGTATTATCTTTCATTTTTTAGAAAATGACTGATAAAAACTAAATCACGTAATCGATAGAGAAAACAAAGGCCCATGGGCTTATATGGGTTGAAGAGATCAAAAACACGTCCTAAGAAGTTCTAGCTTTTTCTTGATATGCCAACCATTAGCAAACCCTTTCTTTTACCTTCGCCTACCGGAAAATGTCCAAAGAATCCATGAACTTTCTCTATCGTAGCAGCACACTTCAATAGACTGACGACGGGTATTCATAATAATATGGGATTGAAAAAGATAAAGATGAAAAACGGAAGCAGTATGGAAGGGGGTTGGCTTTGGGGTTCAATGAGGCGAATATCTTCCGTGTCTACATTGGGGCATGTCAAATTTGTGACGATGAGTTGTGACCCCAAAACCTCTTCAACTCCATCATGAATTTAAATAAATAAATAAAAATTACTTCGCAGAAAGTTGAAATGATGGGCATGCGATATGTGTTTCAACTTGGAAGCTTGACTAAATAAATTTGTAGTAGTGGACCTAAGTTCTTGATTGATATTATATCAATTGCTTACGGGTGCCATTCAGGACTTTTGTGCTATCGTATGATTCTGGACATGTATGCATATACACAGAAATAATCATTTAATAAACCTAACGGGTCTTAAGTGGCCTATAACGATGCACACAAGATTGACTGATTGAAAATTGAAATCTTGAGAATTTGGAACCATTGCAAGTTTCAAAGAGGCAAAACTTCATAATAAGCGTTGAGGCTATTTACATCGTGATAATCTACAACAGATCTCTTTCTAGTAAACTTTCAACCAGGGAAAAAAACAAACTAAAAGCCTAATAACTTGTACCGAAATTAGCTTTCTCAGTTTTAACAAATTTGTCAATTATAACATTCACATTCTCGTTCATGGGGGAAGAGACGTTACCAAAAGACGAATGTGAACCACCACTTGATACTCCAATATTACCAGAACAGTCACCACCTGCAGATACAACATTGCCAGAACCTGTCCTAACCCTGTGATATGACTCCCCAGAAACAAGTGCTTGTATCAATCTCGGAGGTGGAGGTGTCGTCACCTCCACTACTCCCTCCAACATCTTCACTACCATTCCCATTGTTGGTCTCATTTCCTCACTATCTTGTATGCACCAGATTGCCACCAATCCAACACGCTCAGCCTCCTCAACTTTATAAGTGCCACCTAGCCTGTCATCCACAACAGCAGCCACATTGCCCTCAATTATTTGTCGTGCTGCCCATGGAGGGAAAAACCACTTGTCCCCGTATTCACCTCCAGCACCAACATTGGCATTGCCTCCAGAAGCTGGTGCCTCCACGTTTCTGCGGCCACCAATTAACTCTAACAATGTCATCCCATAACTATAAACATCAGCCTTTGCAGTAATTGCCAATCCAGAAATCCACTCTGGTGCTACATATCCCAAGGTGCCCCGCATTGTCGCCAATACTCGACTAAAGTCTCGACCAATCAACTTTGCTAATCCAAAATCTGATACCTTTGCTATGTAATCACTATCCAAAAGAATGTTTTCAGGTTTGATATCACAATGAATAATGCAATCTCTGCATTCCTCGTGCAAGTATGCAATGCCTCTGGCTGTACCAACAGCTATTCGAAATCTGACATCCCAACTGAGATTAGGACCATCTTGGTGTAAATACAAACTCAAAGGGCCATTAGGCATATAATCATAAACCAAAAGTCTGTGAGAATTTTCTGAGCAAAAACCTCTGAGTCTCACCAGATTGACATGTTGAATGTTCCCAATTGTACATACCTCAGCCCTGAACTCCTTCTCTCCACTCCCAGGCCTTTCAAGGCGTTTCACTGCCACAAGAGTGGAATCTGTTAACTCCCCTTGAAATACTGCCCCAAATCCACCATGCCCAAGCTTCTCCGAGAAACCCTTTGTCACCGTGTGAAGCTCTTTATAAGAGAAAACCTTTAAATTGAGCACCGGAAATGCACCTTCCTCATCCACATCCTTCCTCTTCTTTCTTTTCTTCCTCAAAGTCTGCAGCATCACACCTGCTGATGCGAAAACTGCAATCGAGCCAACAATGCTAGCAACCAAAACCATTGTTGTTGATATATTTTTCTTCGCTCTTCCTCTCCTTGGTGCCCTAACATATAACACATCCTCGTTTGTGCTATCAGTAGTTAAATTCCTCAAATTCAAGAGTTTTCCATATAGATTCTTGCATAAATTAGTCCTAGCATTATGATTCAACCCAAGGCAAGAGCAATTAGCCAAACAAGAACTCTCACAGACCCTCCTACTAGCTGGAAATGGCTCTGCAACAACTCCCGTAAACTGCACAACACCAACCTCCTCAAACCAATCACTCTGGTCACATAAATCATTGCTCTCACGGCGACATCCACCAGAGTAATCCCCTGAATTCCAACTCAAACTATCAGCAGGCCTAAACCCATCAAAGCACGTACAAGGTCTTAATAATGTACTGTTACAGAAACCAAAATCACCACATAAACCATGAACTTTGCAACTTTCCTCAGGCTGTGACCAAAACATGTTCCAATTGTCAATCTGCTGTGACCAAGTATACTGCTTAAGCTGCCCACTTGGATGCACATGAAACCTTGTCAACGGCGGCCTTAGCAGGTTATCCAGGGGCTTCTCTGTGTACCCAAAAGACGCTGTGGACATATAGGGGTTTGAGAAATAGAACTTATATATATAAGGGATCGTCATTTCAGGTACATTAACAAATGCATTACCAGTCCAGTTCCCAGTAGACCAATAAACAATAGTATCATTATACACAAGCTCAATTGCATTATACTCTCTCGGATTTAGCCTCAGTGAATAAAACCCAGGAGCTGGATCAAATAAACTCTTCCAAGAAGTTAAAGATTGACCAACAGTAAGGTTCATGCCTGGAAGCCATGTGTCAGTTGGATGATCAAAGCTTTGCCAGAGAACTGAACCCTCTGGTGATAACAGTACTAAATTACCAGAGTCTAAAAGTTGTACATCTGTTGCTTTTTCAGTGTTTGTGCTTTGCCAAATGATAGAGTTTTGTGAATCTTTAATAGCTAATTTACCCGTTTCAGTGATTCCTAGTGTAGATTGTGTTGCATTAGTGATAGGTTTTTCACGATTTGCAACCCAAACATAAGTTGGTGTAGGAATTGAAGCGTACCAAATTCCCAAATACCGGCTAGACTCCTCATTTGTAGAAAAGAATCCCAGCTCGAATGTCTGATTTTCACTTGAAATTGTTGAGTTCGCTCTGATTATAACTCCATCAATCTCCGCCAACTTCTTGCTTCTTCTCATTCCGGCAGCTGTCTCGTTTCGTGAAGCAGAAAAAACGAAACTTGGACCCACTTTAAATGTGTATTTGTGGGGTTCGGACGGGATTTGATTTGATTCAACTGGAGTAACAACAATGGCGGTAATAAGAAGAACAAGAAATGTGGGAGACATGAATGAAGAAGTGGAGATGGGTGGTGACATTTTCATCCAGTTTTTTCTTGGTTGGTTTATGTTTGATTGGCAAGAAAGTGGTTTTTCTTGCAAAGTTACATGGAAATGGAATCTGTGAACGTTTGATGACGAAGTACGCACCCTGTATTCAATATTCAATGGGGAGAGAGACAGGCAGTGAATTCTTATAGAGATATCTATCGTAAAAAACTGAACACAGTGATTCAGCGTACAGACCCAAAGTTTGGGAATTATTACTGTAGTGGCAGAGGTAGCCTACAGTTTTCCGGTTGAAGTGGTTTATTACCGAATCCTTCTCCATCATTTTGTTTTAAATTACTAGGATTTGCTGTTTGGCAAAATTAGTTTCCATTAATGAGATAATTAACAATTATTTTTCCTCCAGTTTCACATTTTTTTCACCTTTGATGAAAATCTGATACCTAAACAGAATGGTTAAAAGTCGAATGGTAGGATTGAAAAGACATTAAATTTAATGGTTGAGGGCAATTATGTAAAAGCAAAAGTAAATGATTGAAAAAGGATATCGTGTTCGGTGGCTGACAAATGTTTGTGTACTTCCCGAGCTCATCTCTTTTCAACAAAAGAGCGAGAAAATTGAACATTTCATTTCAAATCTTATTCAAGAAATACCACGCGCTCTGAGTCGGCTTCTTGAATGAAGGGACATTGTAGGTTCGCAAGATCACGACGTTGAGCATTCCTGTCAATTCCTCATTCGATGTTGAACTCCAAAGTCAATAGACACAACTGCTCCTTTGACTCTTGTCTGTTGTGTTCCAATTCCAGTTTTCTGGAAGCAAATATTTTCTAATATTTAGGTAACATTATTATTTAATCAGGATGGTCTAACTATTTAATGAAATTGATTGGTATTTTATTATAATAAAATTGATTATTACATAATTTATTTCATTGTTTTAATTGATTATGTAATTTATATTTTTATTGTACAGTAATTTATACATAATAATCTATAAAAGAAAATTTATTTTACTTCCAGTTAAATCCATTGCTTTCCTTGCATTAATCTTAAACTTGTGTTCTGATAAGACAGATTAAATATTAGAGGGAGAACTGAGTAGCTACATTAGGCTTACCGTCCGGGCATTGCGGCACATATTTATATTTTTACTCTTTTCAATATTGTTTCTAAAATTACGATTTTAAATAGTAAAATCAATGATTTTAATGATTTTAATAAAAAAATGATTTCGATTTTAATTAAAATAAAAAACAATAAAATAATAAAAATATTTGATTAATTTTGATCGATTTTAATCCATTTTAATTGATTTTGATCGATTTTATTAATTTATAAAAATATTTTAAATATTTTATTATTTATAAATTATTAAAAATTTTGTTTCTACGTTTTTATTTTTTAAATTAAAAATAATTTTAATTAAAATCGCGATTTTGATAATCTTGCTTACTAACAATCGAACATGGAAAGTTTTGAGTCTAGGCTGATAAAACATAAAAAAAAAAAAAGGGTGTAATCAAAATATTAGATGTGGTAATTTAGCACAATGCAAAAACCCAATAAACCCATTTTTCGGTTATACCTTATTAGCAGTAGAATTTTCTCTCTCTAGACTTTCACTTTCAATTCATCTATAAATAGATATTGTAGTAGCTATAATTAATTACTTATTTCTTTTGAATAAGATTCGTACAAGAAAAATATAAAATACATGTACAACCCAAATAACAAACTCAATTAACTTTAAATTTACAGTGAATGATTATTTAAATAATAGTAATACTATAATTATGTGAAGTAATTAATGATGGAATTAAAAAAAAAAAAAGTAAAACGACAAATGATGGTGGAAGGATGACGGCATTTTGTTGATATATAGTCTACAGCAAAATGCATCCAAAGTATGCAGTTTTTATTTCACTCATTTGTTCAAATTCGTACGTCAAAGCACCCAATTTTTTAAATAATTTTCATCTAGACCGCCCTTTTATTGTAGTATCCCAAAGTACCCAATTTTTTTTTTTAAATAATTTTCATCTAGACCGACCTTTTATTGGAGTATCCCAAAGTACCCAATTTTTTTTTTTTAAATAATTTTCATCTATTCCCTTGATTAGCTGACCGATAGTATTATGAAAAATGATGGTGTAAAATATTTATGAGTGCTATCAGATTATTAGTGAGAGATTGTTAACTTCTTATTGATGCTTCAAGTCGTATGTATTATTGTGACATTTTCCAAACTTTGTACTCGTAAGCAAGTACTTCACTAAATATTCAATCTATTGGCTATATCTACAATTTTCAATACGATACAAATCCCAGTAGATCATTTTTCTTCCCTTTCTTCATTGGGATCCGATGTTTAATGCATTTCTTGATTAAGGAAGGTCAATAAATAACGAGTTGTGTAGCCCTCATGATGACGATGCCGTTGTTATTTAGATTTCAAACATTAAATGAATTCGTCGTTATGTGTGGAGCGGCAGAGGCAAGGGCCTAAAAGTTGTCCATGCGACTGCGTCCACTTTTTCCTCAAAAGGAGATGCTAATTGGCACAGTGTTTGAATCCGATGAATATGCAGAGATGCTAGATTGCTTTGTTTTAGTGTCCGAAAAGATCGGGCCAACAGGAGTAAGATACTTGTTCTAGAGAAGGGTATCGGTGGAAGGACAGAAGAGACGAATGTGAAGAAGCATTCATTTTTATTTGATGGCACCGCTCTATCAATCAAGTGTCTTTTATATACATTCTTAGCAGCACTGTCTGGGAAGAAGCCGAAGGTCATTCTCATGGATCAAGATGCAGCAGTTGTTGAGGCAATTAAATCTGTCTTACTAGAAACAATAATTGTATTTATGGCAGATGCACCAAAATCTTTCACCACAGATTTGTAAAGTTGCAGTTATTTTTACAGCTAAGCATTATAATGATGACGTGGACTGTTTGTGTGATAAGTGTTTATTAATAGTTTGTTTCTTTTGTAAATTTAGTTACATTGAATACGTGTACATATATACACGCTTGGTGGTGTGGTGTGTTGACTGAAACAAAATCATTTTTTCTTCGTCACCTTCTTCTCTTCTTCGTTCACTCCATTGCTTCTTGCTGCAATAGTTATGATCAAACGGATTAGAAGGATTTTATTCAAGCATGGGTGTGGCTTAGTTTGGCAATTATGGTCTTCAGCAAATTGACTGGCTGAAATGGATCAACCGTTGTCTATGGCAGGAATACTATTTTTTTTTGGCGTGAAATATTCGCATCTGGTTGAGAGTTAATCTACTAAATTGAAAAGTTATCTGAGCTCTGATCAAGATACGATTGATGCCTTCATGCATATCGACAGAGTGCTAGATGTGCAGCAGTGAAAGAAAATTAGAACTAATGATGAACTGGATAGAAGCTTGCCAAGGTCTGATGGCTAATGTGATTTTGATACAACACGCAGGTGAGGTTTACAGACTGAATATATATGAGCTACTCCAGCGAGAATATGAGAAGTGTTTAAATATGGTTAACAAGCAATGCAGTCGAAGAGGATGGTTGTCTAAATACAAAGCTAATTCGGAGACTCGAGGCAATACAGAGTGACCTTCAATTTTTCAGATAATACAGTTATTTGTGTATGAAACTCGACTGTGTTGGTTTTCTTTATAGTCCTGCGGTAAAAGTGCTTGATCATAGGAATATAAAGGCGGTACCTTCTCAATATATCCTAAAGTAATGGAAGAAAGATGACAGGATTGGGATTGTGCGAGAGAATAGCGAATTCATGTCTAAGCTGGTTGGTGCTCCCGGAAACTAAATATATCATCGAGAGCACCTCATTCGGAGGAAGCATTGCTTTTTGCTTCTTTGCAACTTGAATAATTAATTGACGGGGATCTTGACATTAAAAACTAAGGAATCTCAAGTAGCGCACCGGTGCAAATGGCTCTGAAAGAGAAAATTCTGAGATTCTTTTTTGGGTAAAAATACAATTGAGGATCAGGATAAGGATAAGGACAAGAAGGCAAATCATTCCAGATAGTGACTACCATCCGTTTATTCAGTTTCGAATCTAAATAATTCCAGAAGTATTTGCATAGTTTGTACAATTTTGAAGGTAATAGGGTGGTTCAGTGCACATACCGGCAACCTCATAGAACAACTACCCAATAATATGGATATATATGTACCAACAACCAAACACCACCCATTTGATACGGATGTAGGTAATCAATAATCAAAACTAGAGGTTCCAAGTATTATTGATTTGAATTTGGCTGACAGCGTTTATTGTTCCTCGCTGACTTATAATTAATTTGCTTTGGAATTTTTCACGATCCTTTTCTCATCAGCGTTCAAAATTTAAAAAACATGATTAAAATTTTCAATAGAACGAAAATCTACAAGCATTCCCTGAAAAAACAAAATAACTGTATACTCCATTGGTTCCATAAATTATCGCCATTTACAACTAAAGATGGATACTTTTCCTCCATTAAAAGCTCAAAAACTACAAACCCATATCATATAATCCACAATTAAAAGTATAAAACTATAAAATTCAATTCTAAGCCAAATATTTTATCATAGAAAAGCTTTAGCATGTCTATTTTGCAGGACAAGAAGCGCCTAAGAAGACGAAGGAGCTGCATTTTTTAAATTATTCCGTTTTTTCTGTATGTAAAATAGAAATAGAAAATAAATTTAATTAAATAATAATCAAATTTTTTTATTTAAAATATAAATAAAAAATAAATCTAATAAAATAATAAAAGACAAATTTACCCCTCTCACTCAGCATGGGTACAACGAATTAAGTTCTGAAATAATATTAGCTAAACAAAAGAAATTTTGTCCGCTAAAGTGCTAAAGTTACGTTGAGGAGCCATTTACCTCTTCGGTATATGCTCTAGAGTGAGTGATAAAATATATATATCTACCTTTTGAAAACATAACATAAGCAGAAACCCAGTTATCATCATTTTGATACAAAGACTCAGAAATTTTTCCACACTTGTTTTGGTGCTTACAATTTCACAGTCATCAATGTTATAATAGAATGAGAAATTCGACAATGCCAAATATTGAACCAAAAGATAGGTAATATAATTAAAAAATTTTAACATTCAAAACAAACAATGAGACAATTCGAATTATACATTTAAAAAATTAAAGAAAAAATAGAGGAAAAACGTTTATAAAAGAGGTTATATTTGTCTGGACGGCAGAGGAGATCAGGAGAATATCAAATTTTCAAATCCTTCGTTATCTTTGATAGTGACTTTGTGTGCTGCAAATTTTACCACAATCCTATCCTAAAAATCAATCGACAATAACCAAAAGAAAACATAAATTATAGTAATTACATTCATCCTCAAACAAATTTAACTCACATGGATGAAACTCTCATTTGATCGGTTGTATTATTGCCACGTCAGTAAAAAAAAATCATCTAAGTGAAAAAAAAAATATGTTATAAACAATAATATAACTACCTTCTATTGATTGACATGTCAATTTATAATTAAAATTAAATATATGTACTTAATAGACATGCATGTATCGTGCACAAGTGAATCAATACGAGTAAAATAACATTATATATATAAAAATATTTTTTTAAATATAGACTTATCAAATAAATTGATAGAATGCGAATTGATCTATCTAATCTATCATTTAAATCAGTTACGACTTAAATAAAATCAACTTATTTAATTGAGAAATGATTTAGTCTAATTTAGTTAGATCATGGGTTAAACAGTTTGACATGATTAACTCACAAAATTGATCAATTTAATTAAAAAAAATTAAAATATAAATCTAATTTTTTTTGGGACTTTCTTCTTCAATCAAATATAATATAATTATTCTATATTGTTATTGTAATATTGCATTTATTAGTAATTAATATATTTTATTTATTTTTTATTTTTTATATATATTTTTTAAATTTTAAATTTTTTAAAATCGATTTATAAATCGATACATTTAGAATTACTAACTAATTAACTAGGTCTTATTAATCTACATAATAAGTGAGATGAACTGAGTCAGACCAAATCTGATCAATCTATTTGAGAGATGTATTTAAACGTGAACAATACTAAAACCATGAATTTTAAGAATATAAGTGGGCATCAAACCATAAATCTCCAAAATGGGTGATAATGAAAAATTTAATGAGAGGAGAATTATCTATATTAATTATGCAAATTAGATTATACACTACCTAGATTTAGAAGGAGAACAATGTGAACCAGAAGTAATCTACAATGTAATATAATGTTTTAACAATCTGAATTCATTGAAACATAGTATATAATATCAATAGACATTCATATAAATCCAACCCATTAAAAAAGTTTTTTTTAAGGGATTTAAAAAAATAGCACAACTACAAACTGTAATAAAAAAAAGTTCAAAAAACAAAAACTATACAAGACATATTTTATCACAAGGCAAAACTTATCCATAATTTACACATGTTTATGTTTGATTTTTCTTGGACAGCAAAGCAGCCAAATCCTTTTTCCTATAATCCGATCCGCATGCCGCAATCGACAATTCAAATTTTATATATGAAAAAGGGCTTAAAGTCACCAATCATTATGTTGCATCTAAACTCTTCCCTTTACTTTAGATTAACCCAGCAGAACAATGACATATTGAAACCTTCAAAATAATTACAACTTCAGTGAAAATGGATCTGTCAACGCATATGCTGATCTTCCTGAAAATAATAACTGGCATCCATCTGCAATCCACTAAATTGGCAAGCATTCGTTTCCAATAGCACAGAAATTTTCATCTTTGGATTCCATCTTCAAGTAAACTTAGAGCTACTAATTAAAGGTACTATGATCAAACATCATTTCCTGACAAAATAAAGGGAGAACTTTTATTAGTTCATAAGAATTAAGAACATTAGGTATCAACATACCAACATGAACCTAGATAAACAATTCATATTTTAGCAATCATCAATCATCAACGCCTTTAATTAATTAGCTTTGCCATCATTGGAAATAACAAGTATCCTAGTAATGCAATCTTTGTCTTCATTCCTAATTTGATGAAAAGACACCCGCAAAATGACATAGGATGCGCATAATTTTTACTGAAGTAAAAATGAACTATTTTCAGAGAAACTGGACTCCCAATTAAATGGTCGTTTAAAAAGAGAATGAATTGTGCAATCTAATTATTGTAGGCAAGATGCAAACCTGATCGCATATGGGGCAACAATCGCTTCTTTCATTCCACTCCAAAATACATGAGAGGTGGAAATGATGTTCACATTTAGTGATAAGCTTTGGATTCTCTGTATCATACTCTGTCAGTGGAAGTACCCAAAAGTTTAAGAATTAGTTATAAGCTGCCGAAATACTAAAGCAACACAGTATATTACTTGCTTTATTTTAAATTCACCAGCAAATATAATTGACATATAACAGTTAACAAAATTAGAACTGCACCTTCTAGACAAATGGGACAAGTGTCCTCCTCTTCTGATGCTGTAAATACATTCAACTTCGCAACTTCTGATTTCCGTGGTGAAACAAGCAAAGAACTAGCTTGAGTTCTTTTGTTTCCTTCCTCAACATCTTCATGTGTAGCTAATGTCTCTAAACTTCCACTACTAATAGATTCTCGAATAGATTCTGAGTCTCTTGACAATGGACCCCCGTAAACAACATCATATGGCAAGGGTGCAGGCGGAGCCTGGAAAGTGTCAGGCGTTGATGCTTCCAGATGCAAATCAACCAGGAGTCCGGCTGCGAATGTAGAGGCTGTGCCATTGTGAGATGTCAAGGACCCCTGCTCTTCTAGAGCTGGTGAACACTGCAAAAAATAGTTCTGTAAGTTCAAGAAAGATTGATTGAAAGAAAATATCACATATCCCTTTTACACAAACAAGCCAACAACAAATTTCCAATTAAATAACATTAATTGCTGTAAAGTCCATCCATGTTTTCCCTTTGGCCAAAACATAAATCTCTTCTTAGTGAACTCTTTAATATCAAGACCGCACTCCTACCCCTCGTTAGTCTAATGAAAATGACTGTATGTCAAAGACAAAAATCTGTCCCATTCCACTTGTTCAAATTTCAAATCTCATATGCTCAAATTAAGAACATTCTCAAGAACACATCCTGTCAACAAATACAATATCTAACTTTTAAACTTCAAGAATTCAGATATAACAATATCCTGAAATGCTGTTTTTGGTGACCAAAAACAGCATTATGTTCGCTGATGGAGATAGCAATCCTTGCCTCATAACATAAAGCTAAGCCAGACATCCATTACGACCAAGCAATGTAGATATCAGATTGCTCAAGCACGAGGAAGGAAAAGCACAATAAGAATGATTCCAGAGAATGTAATGATCGATGGATGACATTACTAACATAGTAGTATACAGGTGTTCCATGTAGATGAGGTTTCCTTGAAGAACAACAACAGCCTCCCATTCCCTGTATTTAATTTTGTTATCCACACAATCTTAGCGGCAGTTGGTGCATTTCCTGTTATTTTGCAGCAAGGAGAAGAAGAGTCAAATAACAGCATCAAAATAACAATTGAATCATGCTTCGAGAAAGATGAACGAGCTAAGTGAATTAATTTATACTATCTGAGTATTGATAAAAAACATGAAGAGGAACAACTGGGATAACATAATTAAATCCTATGCAAATTAGAACAATACTCTCCCATAATCTAAGAATATGAAGATAATTCAAATGCCATTACTTTTGCTTTGGATTCCATCATACTAACAAATAATTCCTGACCTTGGATGAATAAAGATTAACTTAAATTACACTTCAAATACCATTGAACACTTCAGCATATCAACGCAACAAAGAATAAGCAAAATTAAAATAACCAGACGAACAGAACATAATTTATATCACCAGAATACAATGAAAACTATAATCCAACCAAATAAATCAACCCTGATCAGAATAATTAGAGAGATCATGATGACATTTAAGAATCAAACAATATAATTCAACTTGAAAATTTCCATTGAAGATACAATAAACTATAAAAAACCTAACCTCTTCGAAAATGGAGAGAAAAGGGAGAAGAGTCGGTGAAAAGAAGGAAAAAGAGAGAGAATTCAATACTTTTTTCTTTTCTCCTTGTTTTATATTCTTTGTTGTTATATGCTTTCTTGTATACTATGCGCTCCACTAGTATTCATTTCTCTCTGTATGTCTGATCTGATGGCTTCACTCCACAATCGTTAATGTTACAGATGGAATCCCAAAACCGTAGTATTACAAACTGTATTGTAGATTAAACCATTTTTTTAATTAATTTTATATTTCAATGGTCAAATTTAGTTCAATACCTTCCTCCTATATATATTAATTTAAATGTATCTATCAGTATTCAAAATTCAATTTAATTATTTAGAGAAAGTAAAGCCATCAGCCATGTTTCAATTAATCCAATAGCTCATATTTCAATTCAAGTGTATATTTTTTTATAATTAACAGAATATTACTGGGGAGATTGATTGGATAAAAGAAAATATTCAGTGAAATTTTATTTTTAAAAGTTTCCCTTTCTAATGATGTTGTTATCATAGTTATAATGACCCGAAATTAGACAGAAGGGATAAAGCTACCCGCGTCTTATTTTCCTTCTTTACAACACTAATTGCGTTCAGCTCGTTTTTACTTTTCAACGGTCATCTTTTGTTTTCCCATGTTATGCGCTCCAAATTCCGACCTTCTTTAATCTCGACCGTCCATTTCAAAAGACAGTTATCATGCCAACCAAACCTCTCTCAGACCACCAGAATTAACAATGATCAGAAACACGACCAATCTTTGAGACTGACTCTACTCACTAAATCGGTGACAGTTCCGGAGTCCACTCAGTTTAAAGATATTCACTCAGACTATTCCGTTTGCTCTCAAGCCCTCAAACTATCGGCCAAATTCGGTTTTCTTCAACAAGGAAAACAATTACATGGACATATAATAAAGTTAGGCTTGTACAGTAAACTGTCTTTACAAAACCAAATGCTACATGTTTATGTCAAATGTAAAAAGTTTGACGATACAGAGAAACTGCTTGATGAAATGCTGGTGAGAAATATTGTGACATGGAATACGGTGATTTGTGGGATTGCTGACTGCGGTTATAACTTTAGGTCTTATATCCGGAGAATGTTGTTAGACAATGTAAGTTTAGACCACATAACGCTTAATGGTTTGCTTCGTGCGTGCGTTGAGATAGATGATATTGAGGCGGGGAGGCAATTACACTGTTTTATATTGAAATTGGGTTTTGATTTAAATTGCTTTATAAATAGTGCTTTAGTTGGTTTTTATGGGAAATGTGGTTTTGTTGACGATGCAAGGAGGGTTTTTGATGAAGTTTTATTTAGAGATTTAGTGTTGTGGAATGTGATGGTGTCTTGTTATTCCTTGAATTGTTTGGTAGACAAGGCTTTTGTGGTATTTAACTTGATGAGGTTGGAAGGTGTGAAGGGGGATGAGTTTACATTTTCTAGTTTACTGAACTCATGTGCCAATTTGGGTTCTTCTGAAATGGGGAAGCTGATTCATGGCGTTGTTATTAAACAGTCATTTGATTTAGATGTTTTAGTGGCAACTTCATTAGTTGATGCTTATGCTAAGAATAGAAACTTAGATGATGCTCGCAAGTTTTTTGATGGGATGGCTTCTAAAAATGTTGTTTCATGGAACACTATGGTTGTGAGTTATGGACGGTATGGAGATGGAAGGGAGGCTATTCGACTTCTTAGATACATGCTTCTAGGAAGATTTTGTCCAGATGAAGTTACCTTGGCTAGCATTCTTAGCTCATGTAGCAGTTTATCTGTTATTTGTGAAACCATGCAAGTTCATGCTTATGTAGTTAAATCTGGGGTTCAAGGTTTTCTATCAACTGGAAATGCGTTGATAAATGCATACTCCAAGTGTGGTGACATTGTTAGTGCTTTTCAATGTTTTAATTCTGTTACAGAGCCTGATCTTGTTACATGGACTTCAATTATTAGTGCGTTTGCATTTCATGGCCTTCCAGAAGAAAGTATCAAATTCTTTGAGCAGATGTTGTCTCAAGGTGTAAGGCCAGATCCAATTGCTTTTCTTGGGGTTCTTTCTTCCTGTAGCCATGGTGGGCTAGTCGGTCAGGGGCTTTATTACTTAAATATGATGATCAATTACTACCAAATTGTACCAGATTCAGAGCACTATACTTGTCTGATTGACCTTCTCAGTCGAGCAGGTCTTCTGGATGAAGCTTCTGATGTATTGGCATCAATGACAATTGCTCCTGGATCTGACAGTTTTGGAGCACTCATTGGGGCCTGTAAAGTTCATGGAAACATGGAATTCGCAAAATGGGCTGCAGAAAAGTTGTTTGAATTGGAGCCAAGCAATCCTAAGAATTATACTCTTTTGTCTCACATGTATGCTTCTGAAAGATGTTGGTTTGATGTAGTGAGATTACGCAAAATGATGAGGAAGAACTGTGATCATAAAGTTCCAGGATGTAGCTGGACAGAAATTGGTGGTAACATTCACACATTTGTATCAAGTGATAAATCTCACCCTAACAGTAGACACACCTGCTATGTTAGAAACAATATGAATGTATAGTAATATTTCTAGTGTCTGCAGCATGTTTAACTGTCGCTACACAACAGCTGGAGAAGCTAAACTCCAGCCTTGTTTAATTGAAGATTGAATCTTTGTGTTGGCTTTGAATCAAGTCTTTTGAGGCCTTATTGCAACTACCCGTGAAGAAACTAAAATATTAGTAAGTTTTGAACCTTTTCATTTATTTTCCTCCAATTCCACAATAAAATACCGTAACCCCTGTCCCAAGAGTATAATTTCATGTCCTTTCCTCAATTGTACTGGCTATCACTATGTCACACAGAAAGCAATGGCAAACCTTTCACTATCATGAAATTATCAGCTTAAATTAATATTAACAATCACTTATGTACTCTCTCTCTTCTGAAACAGGGATTGATTAGAAGGCTTCCCTTCAAATTCTGGCAATTAATCCTCAACAAACTTCAGAATCCTGTCAATTTATTCTCCAATTGTAGCACTAGGTATTGATTTGAACTCTGACATTATACATTCTAACTAAAGCCATATTTGATTGACTTCTAATCAAAGTGTCAATTAACCACTCTTCCTCTTCCAGTAGATCTGGAATAAGTTTCTCCTGAAAACAAGAAACATGGTGTAAATTTTGTATTATCATCACTCATCAGTCATCACCCACAGATTTAATTGATGAAAATTGGTCCTGACTATGGGTTTGGTGGAAGGCTTTCATTATGACATCTGGCAAATAAGGAATATGCTGTTAGTGTTCCTCACCAACCAATCAAAATACCATTTCCGTTCTGAAGTTGCTGTTCTTGAGTAGTGGTTTGCAATCGTTCTTGCCCAACCAACCATTTTTGCCCAACCAACCATTTATAACCAACTGTGATTTGACAAACAAGAGATCAAATTACCGCTGCTGCTCGGTAACCACACGTGTTGGTTACAGTTATTTTTATTTTTCACTTAATGTTATGGTAGAAGGATATAATTGAATTAACTCGAGTCAATTATAGTAAATTATTTTATTTGATTTAAAAATTCAAAATTTAAATGAGTTTATATTTTTTTATATTTAACTTAACTTATTAAAATATTCTATTTATTTGAATTAAATTTAACTATTAATTTTTTAAAATTATTATTATAAAATTTAAAATTTATTCAAACTCAATTATATTTTTAATAGATACTTAATTAAGCTAATAAATTTAATAATTTAAATATTATTATATTCAATCTCAATTCAAATAATCACTAGAATTATTTGAACTCAACTTAATTATTATCTAATTGAGTTTAAATATCTATAGAACCGAATTAGAGTAGTTTGATTCACTCGCCCTCGTAGTTATAACCAATATTTGTTCTATGATTTTTTCTTGTCATCAATATTTACCATAATGATTTTTCATTGTTATTAATATTCAGCTAGTCAATCTTCTTCGTTTTAATGCAAGGGCCGGCCAATCGGTTATCTAATAGATAAGTTTGACTTTGACTTTTGACAATTATCCCCAATTTCTAAAATTGATAATTCAATCCCATTATTATTCAGATTTTTCATTCCAAAAATTGTTTTAGAATTTAGAAATTTCTTGAATACTAATTTTATAGTATAACCTTTTCTTTTTAATAAATAGTATAACCTTAAATAATCTATAAATACTGAAATAATACAAAATAATTTTAAAAAACTCCACATGATATCACAATTTTCAAACTTATTTTTTAATAATTAACCAAATTTCTTCTAACTTCACAAATTTATTTTATTTTAAAAAAGAAAAAAAAAAAGGCCAAGGCGCATTTTACCGTCACCCGCATCTAACAAATAAAAGTCATCCGTTTCGTTTTAACAGTCTCTCTCAACTACCCGCCATTTCTTCGTCAACTCTCAGACACACAAATCTCGGTCTCTTCTCAGCCTTTCTCTCCATTTCTCTGAAAAAGTCTCAATAATTATGAAGAAAAACCCTAAGCCTCAGTACGAACGACGGAGTCATAGCACCGGCATACGTCCAACGCCGGAAAGGTACTCTTACTCTCCAAGTTCCTCCTACTCAGAGGCCTCTACTGTCCGCCAGACTAGCAAGAATCCCTTGGTAATGGCCATCGAATCGGTAGCCGGAGTTTTTGTTGCCTGCTTCACTCCTCCCGACACAGATAGCTCTAAGAATTTTGGCGACTCTAATGAATTCAAAACTTCTTCTGGTAAACTTTTAAACGAAGAGGTTTCAGTTTTTTGCTTAATTTTGGCAACTCCGATGTTTCGATAAAAACATAATTTTTATTTCATTACAGTCATTGATTTCTTTTCAGATCCTTTAATTCCGTTCTTATGGTTTTGATCTGAGTTTTTTTTTTTTTTTTTCAGAGTTAATTTATTCCAAGAACTGGAAATTTTTGTTAACATGCTTTTCATGTTCTAGGTGCTGCAGTCGTAGATTTAACTTAATTATTTGTCAATATATGTGGTTTTCTAATCTGATCAGTATTATCAGATACTTCAAGAACTGATAGTGAAAGAAGACGTGGTTCAAAGCGGGGTGTCTATGTGAGTTCAGACAATTCAACTCGAGGTAGAGTGCCTGGGAATATACGGTTCACCATAGAGGAAATCCACAAGGCCACCAGGAACTTCTCCCCCTCTTTCAAGATTGGACAAGGTGGATTTGGCACGGTCTATAAGGGCAGACTGGAAGATGGTACCGTTGTTGCAATTAAACGTGCTAAGAAGGTTAAGAAGATTGCAGTCATAGACAACAATCTGTTTCTTGTTTTCAGGGATTCGGAGCATAATTTAATGATATATGAGGTTTCACTAAATTCCTGGTTGATTTTCTTTGCAGAGTGTATACGACAACCATTTGGGTGTCGAGTTTCAAAGTGAGATTCGAACATTAGCGCAGGTGGAACATTTGAATTTGGTCAGGTTCTATGGATATTTGGAGTTTGAAGATGAAAGAATTGTTGTTGTGGAGTATGTTCCAAATGGAAGTCTCCGAGAACACTTGGATTGTGAGTTCTTGTTGGCCTTACTCTGTGTATGCTTGCGTGCGTATGCATTACTGGAAATTGGTTACCTGAAATATTTAAGTGCAGGTCTGCATGGAAACATTCTCGACCTTGCTGCAAGGCTAGATATTGCAATCGATGTGGCCCATGCCATTACCTATCTGCATATGTATACGGGTTTGTCTTTGATTTTTCAATTTAGTTTCATCAAACTATACCCTGACGACTCTGCTCAGAGATGTAATTGGGATCGTGTTTGGCTTTTCGTTTTAGACCGCCCAATCATTCATAGAGACATAAAATCCTCCAACATCCTCCTCACTGAAAACTTTCGCGCAAAGGTAGCAGACTTTGGTTTTGCTAGATTGGCAGCTGATGCTGAATCAGGAGCCACCCATGTGTCAACCCAGGTTAAAGGAACTGCTGGCTACTTGGATCCAGAATACCTGAGAACCTATCAACTTACCGAGAAGAGTGATGTTTTTTCATTTGGTGTGTTACTGGTTGAACTAGTCACGGGCAGGCGCCCAATTGAACCAAAACGGGAACCCAAGGAGAGGATAACTGCAACATGGGTTGGTTTTCTCTTCCTTCCACTCTTTGCTTATTACTTGAGTCTTAACTTGTCTGTTGGAAGTTTTGATTTACACAGAATCCATGTAATGCATTCTTCACTCTTCCATCCCCTGGTATAATAAGATAAGAAGCTTCAGTTATAAAATGAAGTTTCGTTTAATTTAGAGGGTTATTTCTTCTATGAAGATTGTTGTGTTAACTTAAGTTGTAAGTGCAGGCAATCAAGAAGTTTAGTAATGGAGATGCCATTTCGATCTTGGACCCAAGGCTAGAGCAAACGGACACAAATAACTTGGCTATCGAAAAAATCCTTGAACTAGCTTTGCAATGCTTGGCCCCACGCAGACAGAGTCGGCCAAGTATGAGGAGATGTGCAGAGATCCTATGGACCATTCGCAAGGATTACAGAGAACTGTCCGCTTCAGAGGTTGGTTCACAAGCTTCTTATTCCCAGAGAAGCACTTCAACAAGAGAAGAGTAAGTTTCAAATGGTTCTACGACACCAAGGAGTTACAAATGGTTTTACGTCACCAACAAAGATGTGGGTGCCCATTTAAGCCAACAGATTGAAATTCAAGAAGAAACTCAATGTATGGAAGTCGCGGGTTTTCAACAAATGGATGTTTAGGTAGTAGCTATAAGAATTCAATTTATCGGAAGCACTTGGAGAAGAATCTGTTCGGGGAAGTTCTGCATCTGCATATCAAATTCATTTATGCATTCTGATTTGGGAAATTTCTTTGCTTATAATTTTTTATCTTTTTTATTGATTTTTGTTGCTTTGCTTGGGAAAATTGATGAGTTTGTATGCTTACATGTATTTTATTTGCTCACGCATATGAAATAGCCAGGGGAAAGTGTTCTGGTTACGAATTTCACCCAACTTTTTGCTAATAAATTTTTTGGTGCAATGCAATCCTGCCATAGTTTTATGCATGGTGTTCTGTCGATGGCATAACTTTCCATGTTTTGCCCACCAATATATAGTAGAATTAATCTCTGCAACATTTGACTGGAAAACACTCTAGCAAGCAACCACTGTTGAACTTTCACTTGTCATCGAGCAATCAGAACCACACAAATTTGATTTGATCCATCAAGCTATATATAGTACCTGCAATAACGTTACTAGTTTCATAACCTGTTGACAGACAAACAAAGAGGAGTCGTTTTACCAGCCAGGTCTACGGCAGTTTTGGAATCTCGTTCCCATTTCTTCGAAAGCTATGCAAGAATATTAACTCTCTCTCCATCTCTTGAAGGCTCAAGTGACAGCAAAAAGAAAACCAAGAGCAGTCAAATCTATACTCTTTCCACTAAATAACATGTTGTACGATATTTTAATACAGAATACCTTTACCCACACAATTAGAAGGCCACTCTTTTTACCCTGAAGTCCTCTGCCACTAACGCTAGTCAGCACTTTTTCTATCTTGCCTCAGTTCTTTCTCCTACATATGGATGTATAAATACAAAAAAAATTTTAAAAAAAGGGAAAAGAGGAGAGGAAATACAACATGGGAGAAGAATCCATAACTATTTTCTGTTGAGGAGTTTAGATTGTCTCATCTTATTGTAATACCGTGCTTCAGTTGACACAACTGGAAAATATTTTCTAATCTGGGCTAGGCAACAGAATTTTCTCCCTCCCCTCCTACTCACATATCAGCATTGAATTCTGCCGAGTTAACTCATAGTTTCCATCAAGTGGTCCTGTAGTCTCGCTATTTATGCTATCAACTTTTGAACAAAGCATGAAGGAAGATGAATATATGGTGAGATGCCAAATACTGCAAGGCCATTTAACACAACAAACATCAGAGAAACCCACAGAGAGAGAGAAAGAGAATGGGAGAGGAGAGACCAATAAATTCACAGTAACTGTGCCAAATCCAGTAAGTTTCACTGGTTTCTAATTTCCAGCATATTCCTGCCATAGCTAGTGCAGCAAAACCCACCAGTATAAAACCCCAGCGAAATCGTCAAAGGATTATCTTGATGAAATTACAAAACCATTGGATAATAGTTTGCTGTCTGCAGTTAAGAAAGAACAGGAAATCAATTTCATTCAGTCAAATACTTGTAACTGTCTCAGGGTGACCAGAAATGATACAAATGTAGTGGTGAAAAGACCGTCCCATGTATGGAACTGTTCGATGCTGAAAGCAAGTATCTCTAATAGGTTTATGTGCTAACTCATTAACTTGAATCTGGCTTAGAGCCCGATAACAGAAACAGCCACAATTTATCAACATGTCAATGATGAACAGATGAAGCAAAAATATCTAAGAGAAAAAATTATATTTGTATATAATTGCAATATACTCCAAACATGAAACATGTTCCTAGTAACACCTACATGCATTCTTTTATTTGAAAGGCATGTTGAGCAAAAATATGGAACAAGAAAAATTCATGATTGATATAAAAAGGAAAAATGAAAAAAAAAAAAAAGGTACCTCTCCATTAGGTTCATACAAAATCCAAGTTGAAAGGGAAAGACCTAAACTTAGTGGAGAGCTCCACCAGCCATCCAATAAGAAGACCCACTGTTCCAATTGTTATAACAAGAATAATATTGGCAGACCTACAGAATTTACCATCATTAAATGACTACCTTAATCACTAAAAAGGGTCTCCTAAAATCAAACCATAAATGAATTCTGTCTGCCGGTTCTAGCTACCTGATTGCCTTAGTTAAGGGCAAAAGTGTTGTAATGATGCTACAACAGTGTCAATTGTCCTTTTAAACATTTCGTCAACAGTAGTTAAGTACACAAATGTGCTCACCACAGCCATGAAAGAGAGCCAGAAATCCATGAACTGAAACATTTTACAGTTGAATGATTACACTACTGCAAACTAAAAACCTTAAAAAGAATGAGTGCATGAACTTGAGAGAAAGAGAGACAACACATCAAAAACAATGGATTGCCAAATTACTGCATGCCAAATGATTGGATTAAATTTTGGAAATAGAAAATCATCTAGTGTTCCTGAGGTGAGAAATCTGAATACAGTCTTTCATTTGTTACAGTGCTTTTTAGGTTCTTCATGTTTTCGTGATGAGACACATAAATTTCACTGTGCACTCAATCTGTGATGTTTATTTGAGTTTCATAGAATTACAAGCTAATTATATGCCTAGAGCTATAAAAAACCAATGGTTTCAAAGAGAAAAGACAATCACAGAAGAATCACTGATACCTGTAAAACATTAAAAGATAATGCACACCAGGTGCCAACATCACATGCGTGATATAAACCACTTGAGATACCACTGGATGTGAAGAGTACCCATTCTGCAAATGCCCTCATAGAGAAACTTATGATCCTTTTGGTGATAAGGAAAACTTATTGAAGGGTCAAAATGCTCATCTTAAGCCAACTAGTTATAACTCGTCAAATGTTGAATGTCTATTATTCTCAAAATGTCAGTATTTGTGTGAGTAATCTTCCCTTATAATAATCACAATATTGCTGACCTCCTTGGGATTTGTAATAAATAACTCATCGGTCCAAGAAAGATTTCTGATATTTAAAGACAAAGGCACACCCACACCCAACAACTAAAGAGTTCAGTAAGAGACAAAGTCATTGTAACTTTTACAAAGATCTGGGGCATTGTAACTTTAGGAAAGATTTATGATATTAAGATGAAAGATATCAAAGAGGAATGGATGCATAGCTTTTACAACTTTTTGCTCCCATGAGTTTCATATTACTGTCAATCTAATTCAAGCAACACAAACATAGAACTTTACCTTCTGTCGAAGGGCCTGACGGGCAGGAAGTAGAGCTGCAGCATTTGATGCAATTAGAGCAACGGATTGCCATATGTGCCATACATCATTTTCAAGCTGGGAGGTTA
>JAVXUL010000001.1:14721047-14732918 GCA_035590515.1 Trichilia minutiflora
AGTCTCCGAGAACACTTGGATTGTGAGTTCTTTTTAGCTGGCCTTACTCTGTGCGTGCGTGCGTGTGTATGCATTACTGGAAATTGGTCACCTGAACTATGAGAGGCGTAAGCGCAGGTCTGCATGGAAACATTCTCGACCTTGCTGCAAGGCTAGATATTGCAATCGACGTGGCCCATGCCATTACCTATCTTCATATGTATACAGGTTTATCTTTTATGCATTATTTTAGTTTCATCAAATTTACCCTGGAGGCTCTACTGAGAGATGTAATTATATCACGTTTGGCTTTTCGTGTTAGACCGCCAAATCATTCATAGAGACATAAAATCCTCCAACATTCTCCTCACTGAAAACTTTCGGGCAAAGGTAGCAGATTTTGGCTTTGCTAGATTGGTAGTTGACGGGGAATCAGGAGCCACCCATGTGTCAACCCAAGTTAAAGGAACTGCTGGCTACTTGGATCCGGAATACATGAGAACCTATCAACTTACTGAGAAGAGTGACGTTTTTTCATTTGGCGTCTTACTGGTCGAACTAGTCACAGGCCGGCGGCCAATTGAACCAAAACGGGAAATCACGGAGAGGATAACTGCAACATGGGTTGGTTTTTTCTTCCTTCCACTTTGCTTGAGCCTAACTTGTCTGTTGAAGTTTTGATTTGCACAGAATCCATGTTTCTTCAGTCTTCCATCCCCTGGAATAATTATATAAGTAGTTTCAATTAGAAAATAAAGTTTCATTCAATTTATAGGGTAATATTATCCGTGGAGATGGTTATGGTAACTTAGGTTGTGAGTGCAGGCAATCAAGAAGTTTAGTAAAGGAGACGCCATTTCGATCTTGGACCCAAGGCTAGGGCAAACGGACGCAAATAAGTTGGCTATCGAAAAAATACTTGAACTAGCTTTGCAATGCTTGGCTCCGGGCAGACAGAGTCGGCCAAGTATGAGGAGATGTGCAGAGATCCTATGGGGCATTCGCAAGGATTACAGAGAACTATACGCTTCAGAGATCCGTTTACAAGCATCTTATTCCCAGAGAACCACTTCAACAAGAGAAGAATCAGTTTCAAATGGTTCGACGACAACCAACAGTTTGAAATTCATGAAGAAACTCCGTGAATGGTAGTTGTGAATTTTCAACAAAGCACACGGAGAAGAATCCGTTCGCGAAGTTCTATATCTGTATATTCAACTCAATTTGCGCATTAGAACTTGGGAAATTATTTTGCTTATAATTTGTGTGTCGTTTTCATTGATTCTTGTGGCTTTGCTTGGAAAAACTGACGAGTTTGTGTGTTTACATGTATTTTATTTGAGCACGAACATGAAATAACCGGGGCAAAAGGTCTGACTACGAATTTCAACAACCTTTTTGCTAATAAATTTTTTGGTGCAATGCAATCCTGCCGTAGTTTTATATTTGGTGCTCTGTCGATGGCATAACTTTTCATGTTTTACCCACCAATATATTGTACAATTAATCTCTTCAATGTTTGACAGGAAATCATTTCCTCAATGTTGATACGAAGAACATAAAATTTTATATTAACAAAAAACACTCTAGTAAGCAACCACTGTTGATTTTCTTCCAGCTTTCACTTGTCAATGACAAGTTGTAGTAGAGCAGTCAGAAACCACATAAATTTTTGATTCGATGCGTCAAGCTACATGTAGTGTCTGCAACAACGTTAAAAGTTACATAAGCAGTTCACAGACACAGAAGAGTCCTCGTTTTACCAGCCAGGTCTATCGGCAGTTTTGAAGTCTCTTTCCCATTTCTTCGAAAGCTATGCATGCCTATTAACTCTCTCATCCTCTCTTGAAGGCTCAAATAACATCAAAAAGAAAACCAAGAGCAGTCAAATCTGTACTCTTTCCCTTAAGTAACTTGTACGAAATTTTAATACAGAATACCTTTACACACACCTAAAAAAAAAATATATGAGGCCATTATTTTACCCTCAAGTCCCCTCCCACTAGCGCTTGTCAGCATCTTTTCTACCTTTCCTCATTCTTTCTCCTACTACCTATGTGTATATGTACATAATAATAACAATTATAATAACAATAATAATAATAATAAAAGGCGAGGAAATATATAATGGGACAAGAATCCACAACCGCCTTCTGTTGAGGAGTTTAGATTGTCTTATCTCACTGTAATACTGTGCTTCAGTTGAGACAATTGGAAGACATTTTTTTGTCTAGGCTAGGCAGTAGAATTTTCTCTGTAAGCCTTAACAAACAATCACCTTTTACTGGAGCCACAACTGTAAAACCTTTGGTTTCTCACTCCCCTCCTACTCCCCTCTTGGCATAGAATCCTGCCGAGTTAATTCATAGTTTCCATCCAGTGGTCCTGTGGTCTCACTATTTATGCTATCAACTTTTGAACAGAGCATGAAGAAGGAAGATGAATATATGGTGAGATGCCAAATACTGCAAGGCCATTTAACACAATAAACATCAGAGAAACACAGACAGTGAGCAAGGAGAGATTAATAAATTCACAGTACCTGTGCCAAATCCAGTAACTTTCACTGGTTTCTAATTTCCAGCTTATTCCCGCCATAGCTAGTGCAGTGAAACCCGCCAGTACAAAACCCCAGCGAAATCGTCGAATAAGTATCTTGATGAAATTACGAAACCATTGGATAATAACTTGCTGTCTGCAGTTAAGAAAGAGCGTGAATAAATTTCATTCAGCAAAATACCCATGACTGTCTTAAGGGTGACCGTATATGATACAAATGTAGTGGTCAAAAGACAGTCCCAAGGATTGAACTGTTTGATGCTGAAAGCATGCAGCTCTAATAGGTTTACATGCTAACTCATTAGCTTGAACCGGCTTAGAGCCCAACAAACAGCCACAATGCATCAACATGTCAATGGTGGACAACAGAAGTAAAAAAATATCTAAGCAAAACATTATATTTTTATAAATTTTCACTTCAATAATGGTAATATATTCCACACATGAAACATGTTCATAGCAATACCTACATGCATATTCTTTTACGTTTAAAAGCATGTTGTGCATAAACATGGAACAAAAGAATTCATGGTTGATAGGAAAAGGAAAAATGGGAACAGAAAAAGTTACCTCTCCGTTATGTTCATACAAAATCCAAGTCGAAAGGGAAACGACCTGAACTTAGTGGAGAGCTCCACCAGCCATCCAATAAGAAGACCCACTGTTCCAATTGTTATAACAAGAATAATATTGGCAGACCTGCAGAATTTATCATCATTAAATGACTAACTTGATCACTAAAAAGGGTGTCCCAAAATCAAACATAAACGAATTTTGCCTGCTGGTTCTAGCTACCTGGTTGCCTTCGTTAAGGCCAAAAGTGCTGTAACAATAGCTACAACAGTGTGAATTGTCCTTTTAAATGCTTCATCAATGGTAGTTAAGTACACAAAAGTGCTCACCACAGCCATGAAAGAGAGCCAGAAGTCCATGAACTGAAACATTTTCCAGTTGCCTAATTAACATTATTGCGAACTAAAAATCTTAAAACGAATGAGTGCATGAACATGGGAGAAAGAGAGACTACATATCAAAAACAATAGATTGCCAAATTGCTGTATGTAAATCATCACATAAGTGTTCCTGAGGTGAGAAATCTCAATACAGTCTTTCATTTGTCACAGCACTTTTGAGGGTGATGTTTTCATGATGAGAGACACATAAATTTCATTGTGCACTTGATCCACGATGTTTAATTGAGTTCAATAGAATTATGTGCTAATTATATGCCTAGAGCTGTAAAAAAAACAAATGGTTTCAAAGAGAAAACACAATCTCAGAAGAATAACTAATACCTGTAAAACATTATAGGATAATGCACACCAGGTGCCAACATCACATGCATGATATAATCCACTTGAGATACCACTGGACGTGAAGAGTACCCATTCTGCAAATGCCTGCATAGAGAAATTCATGATCCTTTTGGTGATTAAACTTATTGAAGGGTCAACAAGCTCATCTTAAGCTGACTGGTTATAACTCGTCAAATGTTGAATGTCTATTATTCTCAAAATGTCAATATTTGTGTGAGTAATCTTCCCTTATATTAATGACAATATCATTGACCTCCTTGGGATTTGTAATATATAACTAATTCTTCCAAGAAAGATTTCTGATATTTAATAACAAAGGAATACCACACCCAACTACTAAAGAGGCTCAGTAAGAGACAAAATCATTGTAACTTTTACAAAGATCTGTAGCATTGTAAATTTAGGAAAGATTTATGATATTAAGATGAAAGATATCAAAGGGGAATGGATGCATAGCTTCTAAAACTTTTTGCTCCCATGTCAATCCAATTCAAGAGACAAACATAGAACTCTACCTTCTGTCGCAAGGCCTGACAGGCAGGAAGTAAAGCTGCAGCATTTGATGCAATTAGAGCGATGGACTGCCATATATGCCCTACATCATTGTCAAGCCGGTGGATTAGAGAGACCAATTTTTTAGCATAATGCTTTTTGTATTCATTTCAGATGCAAAGAATTGTGTTCATAAACTAAAAAGTGAAGAAAGGAACCAATTACACGATTTCTTTCAACTCTCAGCATCTCATCAGTTAGAGAGTAGTAAAAATAATAGACCATTTGAATAGCAGAACTTCATTGACTCTTTCTAAATATATGAATTAATATATAATAACATTTACTTTGATGTGATACAATTTCAACACTGCAATCAAAGCCTCCATGGTCTCTATCGCAGGCGCAGAAGCTGAAAAACAGAAAGATGACAGAATGACAAGTGTGAAGGAAGGGAAACAACAGATGCAATTCAAACAAGCAAGTATCCAAGTTCCACATAATACCGCAAGATATATTCATAAAACAAAAATAAGAAACATCAGATCAAAGAAATATTGAAAATTTCTAAAGGTTAAAAAAGTGGAGAACTGAATACAGAAACCTGTACAATGTTAATCCACTTGCATCAAAAGAATATCTGCATTGCCCATGTGATGAGCATCTTTTTGGGCATCTTTCAAGGGAAACAGACATGATAGTCTTACCACTGGAGGAGTTTCCATGCCTTATTCCAAAACCCCACATTCCCTCTCTAACATATAGGATATAGAAATCAACCATTTCTTCACTTGAATTATACAATTTAAAGAACATAGAGCCAGCGCTGTTCTTTGTCCTGTTTGCATAGTAATAGTCCCAGCTCTCAAGATATGGCATTCCTCCAGATTTAGCATATATTTCATATTTTATCTTTGTATCTGATGCCAGTTGGATGTGGATATTTCCTCCGGCTGCACCACGAGGAATGTCCATGACAAAATAAGTCCAAATATCATATGGTTCTCCATCATTAGAGGAGTTACTTAAAAGGGGTTCAAGAGGAAAATCTGCAGTTTCTGAGGGCACTTTTCCACTGACTGGTATATAATAGGACTCAAACAGGTTTGACTCTCTCCTGATTACTGTCTGCAGACAACATGCCCACCTCGTCAGTAATTATTTCTGTGGGATAAGGTATTCCAAGCATTAAATGAAACAAGCACATTCTATGAGGATAATCTGACATTTAATTTAAAGCGAAAATATGTCAAACATCGTATAATTACATATTGCAACATGTACAATGAAATTCCAGAGTAGAACCTTAATGGTAAAATATCATCTTATGTTCTGAAGTTTGTTTATTGATCATTACTTTTCTGCTTTATAAAGCCAAAGCAAGGATTAAATCTAAAAGAAGCATTTCCTGGTCATGCAGCCAAAAAGCTATTCATATGGGGATCGTGGGGACACATGGTGTTCATACACCCAGCAAATCAATTACAAATGCAAGGCATGTAATCATCTTTTCATCCTAATCTTAGAAATGTCTCCCAGAGATGCTATATAATATCTTGCTATGTTAATCTTCATGTATAGTTCTTATCACCCTCCTGAAGCAAGTTAAAAAACAATTTATTCATCATAGACATCAAGTTTATTGCATTTTTGGTTCAGCAAATATGCATGACTCAACCGGATGCATGAGATAACATTCGTAATGTCAAAACCAAATGGCATGGCAGAATACTAAGAAGAGAATTATTTAGAGATACAGAGAACACAATCTTACCTGAAGTATGTGCCTTTCCCAATTACAATCTGATCCTGCCTTCCCCATGGGACATTCAAGTACTTGCAATTCCAAGGAATAGCAAACTTCTACATTTTTATCCTGAGTCTGTCCAAGTAATTTCGAAAGATTAACTGGTACAATAGTAATATACCAGCGACCAATCTTAGGTGAATGAACAATCAGTGGGTCTCTGAATATGTCACCCGAATAATCATGCAGAGTTGCTGAAGGAAGTGCACCATGACGAATAAAACACGTTATGTTAGTTCCACTAACATTTACGGTTTTATTTGAAGGTGTCATATTGAACCTGACATTTGAAGTCATAATAATTAATTTCTCTGTTATTCCCAAGACATCTAAGGAGTATACTTTAATTTCATCATCTCTATGACAAGACGTGTCAAATGAATTTCTGCAAGAAACCACATTTTCGGTTGTCCTGTTCAGCTCACTATCAGAAAACTTTTCAGAAAGATTGTAACCATCAGATTGAGTACATGATAGAGGGTCAATAGTCTGGTTGCAGTATGGGCCCCACATCGTTGAGGTTGTACATCCTTCTACACTAATGTTGGCAGTAAATGAGTATGATGGACCTCGATTAATCTGCAGAACCAGATAATTAAAAGTAAGCTCATTTTTCAAAATGTTTGCAACAGTCAGGAATTGTTATTGTAATGACAGTCATAATCTTAAAGCATTAATTGGAAAAGGGCATCAGAGAGAAATGTATGGTATACTGATTTTTGTAGATGGCAACTTCAAGCAAGAATTAGAAGATTTTTAGACTGCTTTGCACAGAGCTTGTACGTATTGTGCATTGGCATTTTTACATGAAAAAATTAAAAAGAAAAAAGGCTATTCTGCCAAAGCTTTTTTTTTTTTCTCCAAGGAATTTCTGTCTGATGCAAAGAAGTGATTAATTAGATGTAAATCGAGTAAATAAGATGCAATGAAACAGATGAAGAAGAATCAATTACTGATGCTAGTGCGCTATACCATCTTTGACTGTGTCCTTGTATCTCCTATGCCATTGAAAAAACCAAGATACCAAACTCCCGGAGATATCTGAACAAAAGCTTTAAAGTTAAAAAGCTGACAACAGTTGCAAACTGACAATAAATTTGTAAAGAATAAAATCAGAAATGCGTGTGATATATTACAGACACCAAACTAGATAAGCCTTTGACGAAATAAATAATATAATAATATCAGCATCAAATCTCCCATAGAAAGAGGAGTATGAAGACGGAATGAAACTTGTTTAAGAAAAGGCAAAGTGAACAAGAGCTTTGGTGTTAGTATACATGTAGAAAGAATGGACCTGTTCATTTGTCAACTTCAATGATATGTTTTTCTGCATTGGATAACACTGCTCCATATTCTGAATATCTTCTAATCCCTTGGACGAACCATTAGAGAGAGAACCTAACAACGAAATAAAAGAAACTTTTCAAAGGGTATTTGGATATACTGATATACTAGATTGAAAACAGAAAGAAATAATCAAAGTGACTTTCTGAAAAGCAGAGTCTATTAAATTCACACATAGGTAGGATGGGACTTTCTGTACCACTGAATCACCAAAGGATATGGCTCAACAAAAGCAGGTTACATAACAATCAGGAAATAAAGCTCTCAAGAATGGGTAAGCAAACAGAAGCTTCAATTGTCGCTAATGCCAATAATTGAAAAATGAAATTAAGAGACCATCTTAGTACCATATTGACGCATGAGGAACATAAGCAGTCCCAAGAAACAACTGAAAACATAGGCATCATTCTAGGACTATCTAAGAAAAGAATCAAATACTTTCCCGTGCATGCAGATATGAAAGTGCTATAGTATGTAAGTCCCTAAATATAGTGGAATAATCAGGAACTTGTTTATACAACAATAAAAGAAAAGAAAAAGAGTGGTGGGGGATCCAAGTTTACCGCACCTATGCCATTTAAAGAATTTTCTGTGACATCTGGCAGTGGAAGACTGCCATCTCTCAAGCAGATCAATGGCAGAGCACTTTTCGGAACCTTTGCTATACTTCTGGCATCCTGTAAAGGATTTGAATTGTAAGCAGATGGAAAGCAAAAAAATCAAAACAGACAGAATTCAAGAAGCAATGCCATGCAATCCCCTTCGTAATTGTCGGCAAACTTTGTAGCACAACTTGGTATCTACTTCAACTCATTATAGGTTCTTGATGCAAAACAACGTATCAAAACAAAATTCAATAACTTTGAAAAATCTTACAACCAACCAAACATCTTAAACACAAAAAATAGCAATCTTGTACTGTATCTAAACTACATCTAAAAAGGCTGTAAATAGGAGATAATATCTGAATCCATGTAACTGAAGTGTAGGAAAAACCATTAAACATATGTTAAGTTGTTAGATATCAACAACATAGGTCAAGATTCTTCAAACTTAAATGGTCACACTTACAAGATCAACGTCGGACTCCAACAGTATAGACAATGAAGAGAACCACGGTGGCAAATCAACTGGAACAACAAACAGCATCAAAACCAGTTAAATATCATAAGATGGAAACAAACAAAAACTAAATGAAACAATTAGAATCTACAGGCGGAGATAAAATCAATAAATGGAAAAAAAAAAAAATTTGGAGCAACACAAACAGTACGACAATGAAGCAACCCACATTGAAAATACCAGTTTCAATGAAAAATTCAAAGAAACAACCCAAGAAAAAAGCCAATAGGTTTACGTGCAAACACTGATATCAGCTGTCTCGTATAGAAGACAAAAGCAGAAAGCTGCTACTTGATCATAAACGATTACTCAAAATTCGCAATCCTCAAAACCCAACACAAAAGCTGACATGAGAATTGTCTTGTCATAAAATCTTTTATCACAGTTAGTTTACCATATTCTACAATCAGTACGTCATTTTGGTTGCCAAAACTCCAAGATTTCAACTTGTAACACGAATACATTAACTGAAAATATCAACCTGCGATCATCCTATTAATTTTAACAAAACACTACTTATTCATCAGTAATAAAATGCTTCTTTGATAAAATCAGAGACACAACATCAGAATTAAACCCAGACGAACTTGAAACTGATGCACAAAAAACAAACACCAATCCATCGTTTCAAAAGGGTGGATAAAATTTTTCAGAAATTTAAAATTTGGATCACGTACCTCTGAAATAACGCGAATCGAAAGGCCTGAGCCTGGTTAAAGGGTACCTAAAACTCGATATAGAAAAAGCATTGTACGAACCACCCACTTCACCGAATGAATAACAGCTGATAAATAGTCGTGAAAAGAGCAAAATATAACTGAGAATCCGATTGCAGCGATAGCATAGAATCAAATTCTCCAACATATCTTCCTTTTCTGGATTGATTCTTAGAACAAAAGATAAAAGAGATGGTTAATAATAAAGGGGTTCAAGGGCAAGGAGATTTTAATTTTATATTTTACTGTATTAAAATTTTATAATTTTGGCGTTGACTGATGTCAATGAGTCAATATGTTGGTCGACAGGGATTGTAATTAGAATTTAAAAAAATGATGACCGACCCGCAACCGAGATTGTAATAGAGTTAAAACCACGGGAGAAGTAAGTAGAGAGTTTAGCACGCGCTCTGAGCTTCCAAATCGCCGCGTTTAATACGTCATCGATTCATGATCGAGCGGGGAATTTGAGGAGCGTGCTTGCACTTGTTCGTTTTACTGAAGGAAGAAAAGTCTGCATTACGCTGCAATTTGCCATATACTTTTTTATTAGTGATTAAAAGGAAATAAAATACTATCATGTATGGATGCATATGTATTTGGATATAACATAATTATATAATTTAATTGATTTCACCTAAATTAATTTTTTTATAATTTATGTCAACTGTCAATATATATTTGTGTTTAATATTCAAGGCTAGGGCTGTCAAGATGCTGTACATATACAAACAAACCTAAGTTTTAGATTATTCTTTTTTTTTTAATCTTTTGTGGTATGATGTTTGGAGGTTTTTATTGATATATCCTTCTTATATTCACAAGGTTATTTAGCCTCGCCTTTCTCAAAATTATTATTATTATTATTTATATATGTAAAATTTTATACATGAATCAAATACTTAGATCCAAAATGGCGAAAAAAATTTATTATAATTTTAAAAATATTACCTAAGAGTTTTTTGAACAATCCTAAATCTTTTCTTATATAAAATCTAAATATAACATAATAATTGTCATTGATGTCTGCTAATTTCATTTAAAAGATTTATACTTTATTATTTTAATATAAATATTATTTTAAATGATATTTATCTTAAAATTATAAGAATATAACAAATTTTTTTATCATCTAGGGATTAAATATTCAATGAGCATATCAAATTTCATATCATGGTCATCATTTTGTACATATTTTTTGTTTAGTGGAAAATATTTTTTGTTTAGTGAAAAATATAAAGATGATATATGGATGTCTTATCAGTAAGGCATATACAGATAATCAAAGGTAATTCTATACAACTCCGTCTTAAATACATTTTGTATCAAATATCTCCCTACTCAGGGAATATACAGTTCTGGATAAATTCCGTCCCGAGAATCTCGCTTCTCAGGAATTTCATGACTTAGTGAGTTTTGTCTCAGATAATTAGCATCCTAGAAGAATTAACGGCATCTCAGAATTCTCACTGACTCAGGCGTCACGAAAACTGAAGTTTCTTCTCAGGTATGTTGCAGTCATCCACAGCACGCCTTATGTATCAAACGGCATCAATTGAGACAAGTCCTCTCCTTAGAGATTCGGTTAGTTTCTCAGAGGAATCATCTCAGGTCCGAAATTTTTCAACAATCAATTTGTAGGCAATCCCTGATCAGGACGGGAATTCCTACATAAAATATCAGCGACATGTGCCCCCTCCTTCAGATCAAAAATGGAAATGATTGCTGACAGTTGTCCCCTTAAATGCACCTGTCCTCTCCTTTAATCATTTTTTTAGGTGATGGGACGGTGTCAGGCCCATACTCCTGTAGATGTGTTAGCGTCATTAATAAAATTCGACTGCACACTGTTCCATGTCAGACGACAGACATCACATCCTTCTCATTCTCCGATCCCAAACCACTATTTAGGAGAGAGACATTATATAAGGTAACTTTTTTTAACAAAGAGAAAGGGTCCCTCTCTCGAATTTTGGATATTTTGGTTGGAGCCTCACCGGAAGTTTGCACTTTAATTATACAATGATAGAATCAGAGAGAGAAAAAAATAGCCTGATTATCATCGTTTCTAACCATTTTCATTTGGTAGCCTTTGGATATAGATTATACACACTTTTCTCCTATTTCAAACCATTTCCGTTTTTCTCTCTGTTGCTTTCGTCGGAAGTCCATTTCTTTTTTCCTCCACATTATTTTTGATTTAGACATAGGAGTTTTTCCGTCGGGAACCCCTTTCGGTGTCACTCCATAGGTGTTTATTGTCTTTACAAGTTAGGAGATTGAGTCTTGTCGGAAACAGATACACTTTCAATTGCTCTCCGGTGAAAAAATTTATGTTCAATAACAGTCACATCGACCTCACACCTCACCAACTGAGTCATTCCTCGTTGGCCATGAGGAGAGTCCACGGATAATTATTACATCAATATTTTTATTTAATTTTATTATAGATTTTTAATTTTTAAAAAAATAACAATTTTTTTTTATGTATTACAGTAAATAATTAAATAGAAAAAGAACAATTATAATCAAA
>JAVXUL010000001.1:14773266-14787819 GCA_035590515.1 Trichilia minutiflora
TTCAAATACGAGGCATAACTCAATTTAATTATTTTGGCATTATCAAAAACATATAACTGAATTCATATCATATATATTCATCACAACAATCAATCATCAAAAATACATAAGGACATCAGGTGTATCTGCTACTATTCTGTTTTCAAGGAAAAAATGACTAAAATAACCCTTTTTCTTCCTTTTTATTAATAGGTTGTTTGAGGAATGCTTCCAACGGAGATGGTACTGAACTGCAGCTTGCTATATTCTTGTAAGATTTACACTCTCTCTTGGCCAAGGAAGAATTACAATCTGTTTGTATGAATATTCAGACCTCCTGAGCATTGGAATTCCAGGTTCTCTATGAATTATATAAAAAAAAGCATTTTTATTTAATTTCTACTATCCAAATTCGACTGTTGGAAAGTGTTCTTTGAAATAATAATGTATCCTTAGTTGAAAATCTTGAAATCAGTCTGGTTTCCAGATCTGATGAGTCCACTTTTAAGTTAGAATTGGCGGACATAAAGTGTGTTTACAACTTACAAGTTCATGAAGAATAAGTAGGAAATTGGAACTACATTCATACTATGAATTAAGAATTGGCTGTGATGGAAATTCTATAAATGACTTCAAACTAGCTGATCAGTCAAGTTCTAATGTAGTTTATTTTCTCATTGCTTTCATGAATATTGCAGGTGATTGCTAAACTTGAAAGTCCTGCTGCCAGTCAATACAGTGCCTTACGTTTGTTACAAGTAGACATGTTCTCGTGGGTTTTAAGCATTTTTTCTTTGGTCTTTGTTTATTGTTTCCATTATGATTTATCGCTTACGAAGATTGTTAACACTATGCAGGCAACACTTGATGAATGTTTGTATGAACTTGCTGGGGAGCTGGTATCAATTTTGGCATGATAATAGATTTTCTTTAACTGGAAAAATGATACCTAAATATTACATGGGAATAATTTTTTCCTTCCTAATTTTATTTTCAGGTGAGATTCTTACTGAGTTCTGGAAGAGAATATGAGCAAACATCAAGTGATTCAGAAAAGCTATCTCCCAGATTCTTGGGGTATTTTCTTTTTCCTTCTAGTTACAGGAGTCCATCTTTGGATAAAAGGTTGATATGCTTTCATATTAGCTATTTTGTTCGTGTCTGAACCCTGCATTGTGACATTAATAATGTTATTTTCTCAAAATTGTTCTTCTTTTGGGCAGCACCTCATTCAAGGAGCAGTCCTGATGTTGCTTCTGTTAAGAACATCTTAGAAAGTCATGCTAGCTACTTGATGTCAGGAAAAGAACTCTCCAAGCTTGTTGCATTTGTAAAAGGCACTCAGTTTGATTTAGTGGTGAGAGATGTTTACAATTTTCATTGAGGTTGTGATGTGGGATATCATGGGGATCTTAGTACTTTGCTAACATTTACTACAGGAATTCTTACAACGTGAAGGACGCGTGTCTGCTCACTTGGAGAATTTTGCTTCAGGCTTTGAACTAATTGGTCAAAAGGTACCAACATCTGTCAATGTTTTGAGTGCTTCACCTTTTCAGTTGCTGTTTGCATCACTCTTCTTCACACTTTCCTGTTTCCCCTATACAAGTTGTCAAGCTTACTGCACATCATTAGTTTTCATTTTGAATCGCAACTGATAGAGTATCAATAGCTAATAGCAAAATTTTCTAAAACGTAAGGCAACTGTTTAAGTCTGTCCAGCCATATTTTCTCATCTACTGCCATTATTAACTGGTTTCATGCAGAATAGGTTAGCATCACATTAGTTTTCTTTTAAGAAGATCGGCTATTAATGAGACGATTGAGATGGCTGTCTTTTGAAATCTTGCAGAAAAGAACTCTGCTATGTTACTTCCAATGTAGCATTATGTCCAGAAAACTAACCTTGAAACCTGACTAAAGCTGAAAATTCTCTAACACAAAGAGTCGACACAATAGTTGAAACCTTAACTTGAAAATTCTAATACAAAAATTGAAATGACTAATTCAAAATTTAAAATCTTCAATGTATATTATTAATATACCAAGAACAATTTTTGAATTGTGATATTGTAGTATGAAGAAATATTAGATAGATGTATGTTTATCTTGATATTTCTTGGCTGACTGAATCATCTTACTGTATGTTTTCAGCTTCAAATGGGTACGCTGCAGAGCCGGTTGGATGCAGAATTCCTTCTGGCTCATATGTGCTCTGTCAAATTTAAAGAGTGGATAGTTGTTCTTGCCACTCTTTTGAGACGAGCTGAGGTATAATTTGCTTTATTTAACACAGTTGGTATTTACCATGGTTAAGTTACTAATATGCTGGCCCTATTACTTTTGCTTTACATGTTTTACATTGCAGCCTTATAGAAATATATGAAGCCGTAACATATTTTATTTTTTCAACTTTGAAAAGTATGGTTGCATGTATTGATTTTTCTCATTGCCAGGTTCTTTTTGATCTTTTCCGGCATGATATGCGGTTATGGCAAGCATATGCCATGACTTTACAGGTACATCTCTTAACGCATTGCCCAAGATAGCAATAATATTGACAGTTTTCTGATGCAAAATTTACCACATTCTTGATTTACATTTTTCAGTCTCACCCAGTGTTTGCTGAATACCATGATCTACTTGAAGCCTTGAAAGAGAAACTATCAACTGCTGCAGATTCAGATAGGAGTTGATGATAGTTTTCTAATGTTGTTTGACAACTCATTGTGGCTAATCAAAATAATTTTTGTGATGGCATATTCCCGTCTCAGATGAAAATCTTTTAAGTCTCCCTTATGACGAATAGACATATACCTATTCAATCGAGTGAAGACGGTAACCTGGAAACCAAGTCATGGGAGAAATATAGTAGAACGCACTTTTTTTATTATAATAGACAGAATTATTCTTGTAGATAAGATGCCTACAGCCCTACACAGTGAAATATTTCAGAGTTTTTGTCCCCTTTCTAATTTTTCATTCTTCAGAGATTTTGTATAATAGTTATTTTGTTTGTATAAATATAGATGAAAGCAATTATTGCAAAATAAAATTAGATCAATTCTGAGTTTGTAGAGAATAGGACGTTTTATGTTCTTGCTATTCGTGGTGTTGTGAGAGGATCCAAGCTGTTCGTGATCTTGTGAAAGACCCGTATGCAACGAAAGGATACAATTTTATCTTAATCAAACTGACTTCATCAAAAAAGATTACTTTTTTAAAGTCAAATGATTGATAGCGAGATATCAGTCCACTTTATTGGTGTCACGGTATCTATTAGTATAGAGAATGAATCCAAGGATTCATGTTTATTTATAAACTCTCCTGAGTCCTGACCAGTGGGTCATATAGGAAATGGCTATTTATGATACTACAGCAGGTGTACGGACAATATGCATGGGATTGTCCGCCTCCGTTTCTTCTGGCCGTGGCGAAATTATGAAACGTCCATCACCGTCCGTTACCAACTCTCCTATCATCGTCTATCTTACTAACATCGATACTATATACAACCATCCCTGTGTGTGGTGTCGTCAAGGGAAGGCGGACTCTACAGCTGCTACACTTTCTGTGTCAAAATATTTTTATAACTAACAGTTGAGACTAGAAAACCATTAAGCTACAATATTAAATAGAGTTTAATTTAAATAGAATATTTTTATCATATTTAAACACATTACAATATTATTGTAAGCACCGACTAAGCACAACGAGAGAGGAGATGCATATTTAAACACATCCCAAATTACAGTTTTATTCTCCTTAACCACCGCTACTGTATACATTCAAGCAAAAGAAAAAAAAATTATTAAACCATATTTGTTGCTTAGATATTTATGTTGCATATTCCACATGCCACTAAAATTATACTAGTAAGTCTGCTTTGCTGTGGAGAATAGCAAATCACCAGCTAAAGCTGATCGATTCAAAATGCAAATTATCAGCCAAACCAGATGAACATATTTTTGCAACTTCGTGTCTCATTTTCTTTGGGCCACAAACCAGAACTCCAGCACTTGATCCTTTGCACTCAAATAGCATTCCTGCACCCACCATAAAAGAAAAGCAAATTGTTATTTGGGAGGAAACCAAGCAACCCATTAACCGTTTTATCTATCCACGTTTTATCATGGCAACAAGCAATGAGCTTACTCTTCAGGTCTGGTCTTCCTCCATAGTGCACATTTGTAGCTTGAGCAAGAGATTGATGTGGGAGACTTTCCAATTCTCTATCAGCATTATGAAACCAAGTGTCTGGAGATCCAGCAGCAGGCGTTGGTCCTTCCATGTTTTGTATCTGCGTTGCTTCCATGGCATTTTGTTTCTTGTTCCAGAGCACAGCTGCACTGGCTGTTGTCGCTATGGAGACACATATCACTAACATAAACAAGGACGCTCTTAAAGGGTAAGAAAAGATTTGATTGCTGTTGTGATCAATAGGATAAATGTAGTATCTGCCAATAATCCCAATTAATACAAGGAAAATGATGAAGGATGATGAGATGATTGCCCCAAGCCATAGCCAGCTGTTTGGACCTAAAATGGAGGAAATGGGTGCATCTGTTGCATGGGGCTTGAACCATATTGCTCGAAGGAGTTTCGAGTTTTCTGTCGTGGGTTGTTTCTCTCTTGTTACATAAGCCTCGATTTGTAGCTTCAAATTGGAAAGTTCAGATGGGGTGCCAGTTATTGGAAGTAAGAGATCTAACATGGTGAGGTCCGAAGAGTTTTTGAAGGAACAAATTAGGATCACATGTGGAGTTTTGCATTTGTTAACTGTGCTTGCAAATATGAGCTCTCGGATTATAGATATAAATGGAGTAATGCCACTGCCTCCACTGACCATCACAAGTGTGTCATACCTGCAAAAAATGATCATTACTCAATGTTAAGAACAATTCATTAAAGTATACTTCCAAAATGCTGAAGTATATGTATTAATTTTGTAATGCTAACCTGAGAAAATGAGTTGAAGTAGGTCCATAAGGACCCTCAACAGAGACCTCAAGTCGATCAACTGAAGAAGGCGATGAAAGTAACTGATAAAGCTTCTTGGACCAACTTCCGTCACCTTTAATCACCACACTTACTTTCTCTGGTTCCAAATTACTATTAGAAGTAATAGTAAAAGGATGCCACTGCAGCTTGGAAATGCTTGGCACATTAATGAACATAGTGCTCGTCGGATTATACCTCAAACCTAGCCAACACAAACATATTGTGAGCAGCTTAGAAATCATAATCAGAAGGAAAACTGCAATATAATATTTTAAATTTACCCGGCGCTTTGGAGAAGTTGAGCTCCACAGTTTCGCATGGTAAGAGACGGGCTGAAAGTAGACGAACTCTTTGTCGTGATTGTAAGAATCTCAGGAAACGATCGACGAGGAAGAGATAGAAACCCGGAAGCATAATGCAGAAGTAAGAGACACCAACATGGAATACGAAGAACACTACGAACAGTATGTAAAGGTAATGGGCATAAAAGAAGAGCTCAAAAAATTTTCGGCGTATGGGTGTGAAGGTGGTTGTCCACATGGATAAACCACACAGCAAAGACAGCTCTCCGGCGAGGTTGGATATACCGATTTGAGGCCAATTTATAATCTGTATTGAATCAACAACATTATCTTTAAATGCTATAGTATGAAGATTAAGCTTAAAAAGCCCATTTTTCCACTCATATGAGGCTCTTGAATTTTTAACAGTAATTACAGAATAAAAATATTAAAAAACAATTCCAAAAAATAAAGGGGAAGCATGTTTTGAATATCTCACGAGATAATAATTCTCATGAGTTTGATGGGTCCCTCTGTTTTATCTTCTTAGCTGGGTCAATGTTTTGAGCCCCTCGGCCTCCCCTTCGTTAACAGTGGTTTCTGCTTTTTAAAGAATCGCTTCTGATAGTGTAGAATCCCTTGTGTTTTTTACTTCGGGCAAATTGGAATGACATTTTCTTAGGTGGTCCCGTTAGCACACTACTAAGTGATGTAGGGGCATTAACCAATCACGTGATCTGTGAGCCGATCAATAATAATGGAATATTTGGACCATTTCATTTCCAAAATGGAGGGTATCGTTCACCATGCACGTGTCAACACAATTTCTCAACTCCTAGCCCGCCATGTGATGTTGCATGTAAAAGTATCAGACGTTTTCAAATGAAACGTAGGAAAATGCCACAACCGCGACCACTCAAACAAAACGTTCTGGTAAAAGAAACATAAACAAAAGTTTCTAAGGAGAGACTGCACGTATCTGTGGAAGTCTGATTTGTGGGTCCCAATCTAAGAAATCAATGGATTATGGAAGGCCTGTGGCCAGAATCGGATGAATTGGACCATTGATTCCGGATAATTCCCTTTCATCCTTAAATAAGTTGACCGTCTAAACAGTGTGGTACCGTCCAATTTTTATTAATTGATTATCAGTATGTCCTATTTGCGACGAATATCTTCATGTCAGGTTGTTTGTTAATTATCCGAAAAAGCGTTTCTTAACCTCCAATCTTCTCATTTCGAATTTACTACGAGAAACAAAATGCTACTCTTTTTTAACGGAAGCATTGTAATGCCGAACCTTATCACGGCCAGGCCCCTCATAATGCAGCTTTCGAAAATTTTCCTTTCTGTTTCTGCTTTCTTATCAAATTTGGAAAGAAAGTTGTTTCCTAGAAATTACTATCAGAAATGGAAGAATATCTCACGAAAAAGTAATACGATAAAAAGAAAAGAAAAGAAATAAATAAATTCTATCGTATATTACCTCGGAAATATCTGAAGCAACAAAACTGATGATGAAACAGACGCCATGAGCTGTTAAGAGTGTCATAACCATGTGCCCCAGCCATATATGATACTTGATGCTGGCCTCAGAGGTTAACCCGAAAAGTGGTAGCACCGATGAGCCTCGCGCTACGGGGAAGAATAGGAGTGTAAGACAGATGTTTCCGATAACACCCAACGTTAGTCCTGTACTCACTAATTTAGCTTCCCATCTGAAAAAAACGTACATAGTTATCATGGTTAATTATCTCAAACTACCTAAATCAATTAATGGCCCATGTTGGTAATTACTTAGTTCTTACACTTTCTCTCCTTCCTCTGCCGCCGATTCTGGGGTGATCTTAGCAAAGCTGTTATGAAGGTAAGTCGATAGAGACCAAATAAGCAGTGCAATGAACATCATGAAGAAGGTTAACTCTATGCTAGACACAATCCCTAAAATGCCTTTCACTAGCATCGGTCTTTTCCATAACGCTAACTGATGATCTTTCTTGCCTCTGCTGTTGATACAAATTCCATAACGCCAGACAAATTAATAAGGAATCAATCGTTAGCATAGAACCGTGTGATATTGATCTTTTGATCAAGAACAGAACCAAAATGGATCTACACATACCTTTCCATTTTATTATTATTTAATGCCTTTCCAAGATGGAGGTATACACATCCCGCAATAGCAATGAAGACAAAGGGAAATGTGTAAATCAAAAGCGTTGTACCTGCAGTTACACGAATAAAATAAAACATAATTCAGGAAAAAACACCAATCAATTGCAAACTGTAAGAGATTTGCTCAACTCTCTCTTTATATATATTAATATATCTACACCAACCTTGTGCACCGAAATATGAAGTGAAGTTAAACTTGGCTTTCAAATGAGGCAACCATTTTTGCCTGTATATATTGGTGGGCGCCATGATCCATATCATAACAATGCCCAGATACACCACCATTAACAGCAGCTTTATGACTGTGTGAACTGTTTTTGCAGTATGAGCTGATGAAGCCATTTCCCTCCTCTCTGCGTCGGTCTCAATAAAGAGTTGATAGTTAAATAGGAGAATCTTTGTGGAGAATGTAACAGGGATAACCCTATACGGGGGAGAGAATGTATGTGTAATTATTTAAAGCATAAGGAAAAAGGTAGACTTTGGGATTATGTAGATGGCAAAAAGTAGCATGAATCACGTCCACGGGTGCAGTAAACTGGGATCAGTTTCTTTCTTCATTTTAGTTTTTACAATTGGGTGGCAACAATCAGGTGGGCTATAATCTATGAACAATTAATAATTTGTGTCAACAATGTGGGGTCAGATGACACGTGGATGTGTTTACCTCCCTCAATCGCAAGATTCACGCCACGATTAATGACGGGGATAATGTGATTACTATACGAACAGACAATTTTGCCCCTATAGTATTATTTTCAATTGCCTTGTGAAGGCAAGGGCTTTTGAGGAATAATGCTTTGGGCTTCGAAATGGGTAGCCGTAGCTCCATTTGGATTCTTCTTTTCACTGTAATTTGTGTTTACCGTGGTAATTTAGGTTGGATCGACGTTAGAAACATTTTGCTCTTGCTTGCGTGCAACTTTATTATGTGGTCGTGTGTTGGCTGCCTGTTATTGGTGCCACGCGGCTGATGTAGAGATAATTCAGAATTTTATTTTAAATCGGACGACCATGATGTGATCAAATTCTATTCGATGTTATAACTTTTCGTATGTTTTTGAAATTACTTGAAAGTGAAGTAAATATTATGAAAAGAAAAATGCTGGCGCATTATGTTCTTTGAATAAATTAATTATTGCTGACAAACTCACTTAATATAATATTAATTAATAAAAAATAATATAAATTGAATAATAATAGTAAATTAATTTTATCTTGTAATTTATACATAAAAAATTTGAATATCAAATATTAGAGATTTTGAAACCGCACTAATTCGTACACAAAAATTATTAATTAGTATGAGATGATCCTTTTAGCATCAGTAGGTCACAACATGTTCATATTTAGCAATGCAAATCTAGACACTCCTCATTTATTTGTTTGGATATCTAAATTGTGTTTATATATATATATATATATATATATATTTGTAGTGAAAGTGTTCGAATCAGTTTATACATATCTCGATTAATCTTTGGAGAATATTAGTGCAATATCCCATGGTTATGATCTCCCATTTAAATTATGAACACACTCAAAAAATCAAATCCAAGACCGTACATTTAATTACCCAGTCCCAAATTTACTTCTATCAACTGAATTATACGGGTTTAGATATATTCGATTTCCTGTTTTCCAGATTATAGGTTGCAGGGTTTGTAATTATTTTGTTTTAATTACTTGATTATAGTTTTATGTATTTCACAATTCAAATCTTGATAAAAAGATATTTTCAAGATGAGGTATTTGATATAATTAATTTTTACTTAATTTTAATAAAAAAATATTTATTAATACTAATATTTTAGTAGAACTTATTTATATTTTAATTAATTTTTATATTTATTTTTTATGTCATTATTATACTAGCCGTGCAATGAAATCAACTGTATCACCTCAATATTAAATATTTTCTAAAGATTCATTTGATGGAGTTTGTTAAGAAGAATTTTTTAAAATAGAGTTTATTTTAGTAGAACTTTTAACAAAAAAAAAATTAATTATTTGATCTTCATGGATAATTTTTAATAAAAATTATGTAATTATTATAACAGAATTTTTTGAAAATTATATTAAAAGAGAAATAGGATAAAATTTGAGACAATATAACCTTTAAAAAAAACTTTAAAAAAAGAAGTTCTATTTCAAAAGCCTAAAATTTAAGTTTCTTCTAATAGAAATAAAATAATATTATGCATATCTTTATCTTCATTATTTGAGTTAAAAATTTCTTCTCGGCAATTGCAGCAATGCTTCTTAATTAGTATATGGAAATGGCTTTGCTCGATCAATCTGTAAGCTTGTTTAAATGCCACAAAAAGTGCACCAATTAATCCCTCAAGGAACTTGAGTCAGCAAATTCATAAACTCGTCTCTGCAAATTTGAAGCTCCCATTGATGCAGTATAAGAATTCTGATAGATTTTCAGAATTCAATGGATACACTAAAACTAAATTCAAACATCATATTTACCACAATCAAAGAACTGTTTTTGAAATTCTGTAGTATACAACAAGGATGAAGAAAATGTTGAACATGTCTAAACCTATATTTCCTACTGATAACTAAATTTATATATGGGAGATACCTTAACTTTAGCATGGTTTGAGCCGCAGGATTAAATATTTATATACATAAGCACGAAATATGCTATGCAGTTGAATCGAAAAGTTGCATGGAAACATAACACAATTCGAAGAAAGTAACATTTCCCATATATATATATATAATATATATATTATATTTGTCAACAGATGTGCGTTGGCGCGTGAGGAGTCAGAAATGAACCGTCGATTGTCTAAGGTTGTGTCCACGGAGGAGCCACGGTCAATGAGGTATTATCGATGGGCGAAAAGGAGAGAGAAGAGACGAAGAGAGATGATAGATAGAGTAATATATAAAAAAATTTTGGTTTGTACGTGGAGTCTCTTTTGGAAACTGAAACAATGGCCAGGCATTGAGCGGTTGACGAATTCTGAGTTGTATTTGTATAACTGAGTCGTCTTCTTGTCGACGAATGAGCTCAAGTCTACGCGTTCCGACATCTGTTATGCGTTGACGTACAATTGGGTTAATTTATGTACCTTGGATGATGGTGATGGTGATGGTGACGGTGTAGACGAGGATTAAAAAATTTTAACAAAAGATATGCCATATTAACTCATTTAATATATAAATAATAAAATTAAGGATTAATGACTAACCTTTAGTTTTTAGTTTTTAATAGTATAGAAATAAATTTAAAATCTATCAAATTTTCAAGATTTAAAATCAATCCCTTGTTATCTTCATTGATTGTGAGAGATGAGAGAGATTTAAATATTGGCCTTTTTATTTTCTTAATTTTTTGCAAAATAAAAACATTAAAACAAAATGATATAATTGACTTATATTTATAGTGTCCTCATAATTATTAAAATATTTAAGATAATATAACTAATTATATGGATGTTCAAAACTTATCCAACAAGTTTTTAAATAGTAAAATTGATGAAATGATAAGTTTATCTTTCATTAAACAATTTAATATCAAACTTGTCCTAAAGTCGGTCAAACCAATTTTGATCAATTTTAATTAATTCCATTTATATTCTAAAATATTTATAGAATATTATAACTTATTTTAAGTTATAATTAAATCAATTTATCAAGCTTTCAAAATTGTTAAACTATTTAACTTTTAAACAGTTTATAATTTTCGATTAATATCAATTGTCAACACCAAGATTGCGAGCCCTCTTAGTAATAATAATTAATATTCTCTCTCATATTTAGAAAAAAATTAAAGACTTTATAGTTGTGATCTCTTGAGTTCACTGTGGTGTTAACTATGAGCCAAAATCGATCTTATCAATTTTGTTTCGAACTCTTCGAATGCCTAATGACTATGAGTAACATCGAGTAATGTGCTATAGTAACTAAACCACAATAAAAAAATCTTTATCGAACCTATAAATCCTAATTGTACGTACTGTGTAAGTAACGTCCCTTCATCGTTTAATCCCAACTAAGTCTGGGCTCACAGAAAGTTAAAATCCTAAACTTAGTATCTATCTTTGATCATCAGTCATTACGCACTGAACTTGTTACTACGAACTCTTTCATATAACTTGGGAGTTCACTGGCTAGGGGTATTAAGATTGCAACTGTTTACTGATATCTAATTAGGAACCCAAATTCAGATCGAGCCAATGATAAATCAAATCCTATATCTCAAGTTGACGAATCCCATCTTTATAGTCATTTGTATCATGATATAAATAATACATTATCAAACTAGCTTCTTATACAAGACATGGTTAGTCTTATACTTATACACCATATAAACCATATGCATCCTATATCAAATAACAATTATATCATCTCAAGTCAAAAGAATATATTACACATTAGTACAATCAAATGACGAATTATTAACTGTATACATTCTGTGTAATTCATCATTTTTTTGATCACGTTAGAAAAATAGTTCTTTAACTATTAATCTACACTAATATCATAATGAAATAACTATTATGTCATCCACAATAATATCATCTTATAATATTCATCAGAGACATTCATTGTGTCTACTATATCATATCAATGCCCAGTCGATATTGTATATATAGGAAACTGTTTAGATAATTCAATTATCAAGGCATTTATATATATACTCAATTCTTAGTATGATAGTAAGAGAAAGCAGCATACATATATAAACAAAAATAATTTTTTTATTAATATACATGTATAGTACACACTTATTTATATATTATGATATAATAAAATATGTCCTAAAATCGATAACATGAATGGTTTATAGGGCATACTATACCAACAATCTTCACCTCTTAATGACAACATAAACATTATATTAATATAGATGAAAACCAATTTCCATCATTATTAACTTCATAGTGGCCAAAATGTGAAATCATGGTAATGAATCATTTTCATTTATAAGTAGCTAAACTTACTTAATTTCACATCAACAATACATTAACATGATAAACACAATTAACAACACTTGAAATTGATGAAAACAAAATTTTCATTATTATGTCAATATGGTCCACAACAAAACAAATATGGATTTAAGCATTTTAACATCCATATTCACTTTCCAACACCAAATTATACAATCGATGAAAATATTAACATCAAATGCAAATATATCCATCAATTCATCAAAATACCATCCTTTAAGATTTCTTAACCCATAAACCCATGTTTTCACATGTTATTAACTCAACCATGGTTTCATAATCACATAATTCATCATCTAATGACATTAGAAACTCATGAAAAACAAGTTCCCATCATTATCCAACCATAATCAAAATTACTCATGAAATACAAGTTCCCATCATTATCTAACCATGATCAAAATTACTCATTTTGGTATCCTTTATGGAATCAACCAAAAACACTAAGCAAACAACTTCTTAGCAATTATTCAATTATGCTCTGATACCAATTGAAGGAAACTATGGCCATGCTATGCAAAAATTGAAGTTTTTCTCCCTAAGGTTCATGACAAAAAGTAATGGAAATTAATAACATTTAATTAAATTAACAAAAGGGCTATGGTTAGTTACCTTGTAAGTTTAAGGTTTGATGAATTTTTAAGCCGAAAACCATGTGCTCTCTCTACTTTACACCATCCTAATATGTTTCTCTATATTGCTATATGAGAAGAAGAGAAAGCAAAACCATTTTTGCTTGAATTCATTGAAAAATGAAAATAAAATCATTATTTATATTTTCTTTTTTAATTTTTATTTAAATAAATACATAATTATCTTATAAATATATTATTTAAATGAAATTTATGTGATGATACATTCATATATCTATATTAGATGTATGAAATCATGCCAATTTAGACTAATAGGCTTTTAACATATTTGAATAAATTGGAACCAATCAAATGATGCCATTTGTTATTATGTTAACCATTAACATTATAATACTTATCTACTTATTTAATAATTAAATAAATTAGATAATTAAGCAAATTAATTAACCATTTAATTAATATTATGAATTTCAATAAATCTATAAATATAATATATTTATTATAATGCTCTTGATTAAATTTAACATAAAGCTAAAATGATAATTTCTATCTAAATTAAACATTATAATTTAAATTTCATTATTTTACATTAAAATCATATTTTAATAAATTTGATAATCACAATTATAAATTTTAGAATGTAATTTACATTAAATTACACTATGTATCATAAAAGGGGCAAAATGATCATTTTATCCAAATTAAACAATTTAACCTAGAATCAATTATTTTGCGTTAAAATCATATTTTAATATATTTAATAATCTTTATTATCAATTTGGCATATGATTTACATTAAATTACATAAAGATATTGAAGGTTTTATGGCCTATTTCATGCTTGAAATGTAAATTTTTCCATACAAAAACCCTAGGCTAAATACTTGAAAAACAATGAGATTCACGATGCCTAACCTTAGGGCATTAGTTGCTTACTTGGAGTGCTTTCAATTGTGATGAAGATGAGAGCCAAATCTATGGATCCTCTTTACTTTACATCATCCTCTTTGTCTTCCCCAAGCTTGGCCGAAATACGTTGAGAGAGAAAATGGAAAATCCTTATTTTCTTTGCCAAAAATAAAAGAAAATAAAAATATTTATATTCTCTTTTCTTTTTCCATTTATTTAATTGCATATTTATCTTATAAATATATTAAACAAATGAAAATAATATGATACAAACCCTCTCATATTTGTAGGATGCAACCAAGCCATATGGACCAATTAAAATAAAACACAAAGTCAAATATATAAGCTAATTATATAATGACATGTGTTTTATTTTAAACCATTAAAATAAAATAATTTTTATTTGACTATTTAACACTTAAATACATCATTTAATGGCTAAATTAATTAATATAATGGATTAAATAAAATCCATAATTATGGTACAATTATCATAATGCCCTTGATTACATTTATACATAAGGGTAAAATGGTCTTTTCCATCTAAATCAAACACTTTAATTTATATTTTATTATTTTATATTAAAATCATATTTTAATATGTTTGATAATCAAAATTATCAAATTTAAATATGTAATTTAC
>JAVXUL010000001.1:14808226-14829973 GCA_035590515.1 Trichilia minutiflora
ATGTTTCAGATTTTGCCACATCACCCAGTAAGGGGGTGATTGGCTTTTGTTCAAAATATAGGGGGGAATATGTCATTTTCCCTTAATACTAATAACTTTTATTCAGTTTTTGATGGAAAAACCTATATAATGAGAAGAAAACATGGTAAATGATTTCTAAAGTCGTTTTTCTCGTAAAATACCATCAAGTGAGGATTAAGAAAGTTTGGAAAATCATTTTATCAACCTTATTTTAAGAGAAAACATCAATAACAAGAGGTTATTATCCTTAAAAATTTTAAGTCTCCGTAATTATTTTTAAAGTATGATTTATGTTTTTATACTTAAATTGGGTTCTTAATATGATATAACTTACAAAATTTGATCAAAGTTATACTCTAGCTAAGCAAACAAAAGCAGGTTGAAGTTAAAAACACCGCAAAAGACGCGAGGATTTTCATTTTAATTATTTAAAACGTTTAGTCTACAATGCAATCTTAAAAACATTTCATCCTTGCAGAAAGCATCAGCTGTGCATCTCATCTGTTGATCAAGATTAATAGTTAACTTTGCTTTCTGACTAAATTAATTTTAAGGTACTCAACAAATTTCCCAAAGTAATTTTCTTGCAGCTTCTGATCCTTGAAAATCACACCTGTTTCTCTGGCTTTCTTCCTTAGATTTTCTCCTTCGTCGGACACCATAGCCTGTCGCAGAGCTATTGCTATTTGATCCCTGGTAAATGACCCATCTTCGTTTCTATCTACTTCAACAGCCAGACCCTTCTCAACCAGAACCCTTGCATTCAAAGGTTGATCAATAATCAATGGCAATACAACAAGAGAATGCCCAAATTGCAAAGTTTCTATCACAGATCCCCAACCAGAGTGAAACAATGATCCTCCAATCGATAAATGCGATAGAATCGCTAACTGAGGTGCCCATCCTGTACATACAACTCCTTTGCCACGACTCCTGTGTTTAAAACCCGTAGGCAAAGCATCGAGATCATTGGTTGCCCACTCGGGTTTCCTAAGAGCCCACAAGAATGGTAATTCGGATAGCTCAAGCCCATGTGCAATCTCATAAACTTGATCTTTCGACAGTTTACACTCACTTCCAAACCCTACAAATACAACTGACCGGGGCTTTTGCTCGTCAAGCCACTGAAATATCTTACCCCATGACCCGTCAGTAATTTGATCTCTTCCTTTTGCGGTATCTGGTATGAGTAAACCGACAGGAATAACTGGTTTTCCACTAATCTTTTGGATTAAATTCAGGTATTCACCTTCATATTCTGGGCAACTACGCACAGCTACAACTTGACATGAATGCAGAATATCGGCTGTTCTTTGAGCATCTGTTATCCCTGACGCATTCCATCCATAGAAGCCCTGGTACATGTCAACTGCTTCGAACATCCGATAAGCTAACAAAGACGAAAAATCAAACCAATCAGGTACCCGAGTCAGACTTTTCGCCGATGGCCTAAATTTTTTTTGACCATCACGAACCAAGGAATCCGGGTGCCAAAAAAATGAAATTGTAGAAGCAGAATAGACTGAAAACAGCAAGAGAGGAACATTATATTCGTGGGCAATCTTTCCCGCCCAGTGACTTATAACATCAGAGATTATCCAATCCGGGGATTGATCAGCGATAAACTGTTTGAAAGGATGTTGCAGGAGATCATATGCAACCTTCAGATACTGAATTTTGTCAGATGGAATATCGACAGTGGCCTCGGCTCCTTCAGGCAAAAGTTCATTGTCGAAAACTGGCAACGGAAGCTCCATAAAATTGATGAGTGTTGATAATTCTGTAGGAGGTTTAGGAAGTCTTTGTATGTTTTTAGGAGTTGATACAAAGGAGACTTTAACTCCAGATTTGGCCAAGTCTAAGGAGAGTTGAAAGAAAGGTATCATGTGACCGAAAGCTGACCATGGAAGAATTACTACGTGAAGTTCTCTGGCCATTTCTGATTTAGGGCACTATATCTATATGCATATACTTTTATTGATTAATCTAGGCTCCTTTTATAAAGAAATTTATCTATTTGAAGAGAAGGAACTATTTACTTGTACAGTAGTATTTTCGGATACATAAAAAGAAACTTGAATATATAAATTATTATTCAAAGATACGAGCATTATTTTCACATGGGTAATGTGAAATTTTGTCTCTCATTAACCATGATTGGATTTGTTAGAATTATTGTAATTAATATAGATTTTTTTTATATATATATAAAAAATTTTAATTTATGGAATCGGACTTGATCATGAGACAATTATCACGTCTAAAGAGAAGATTTAAGTAAATTTTATGACCTGATTTTTTTAACACTTTAACAAGAGTTTTTAGTGATTTGAAGTCGAAATCGATACAAATACTGTCTAACGAACCTTACCATCAGGTCACCCCTAAAGAGTTTAACTAATATAGATTTATTACCTAAAATGTTGAGAGTAGCCTTGGCTCCTTTGGACAAAAGTTTATTATCAATGTAAATTAAAAAAAATTGAGAATGTTGAAATTATTAGGAATGTAAATCAGATAATAAATTATTTAAACTTAATTCAATTAAAAATTTTAAAATTAAAATCTGAATTTAAATATTTATTTTTTAAAATTATTATTATAAAAATTTAATAATTATTTTTAAAATTATATAAAATAATAGATATTCGATTAAATTTAATAATCTAAAGATTTAAGTATTATTGTACTCAAATTAATCAATACTTGTAGTAGTTGATAGGAAGGAAACTTGAACTCCATTTTGCTAATGTCAATAAGAGTTGGAATAAGTACTACCTGAAGTTGTTTTGCCATTACCGAATCCTAATTACCTATAACAGAAGTGAGTTTCAGGAAACCGGATTGCTATAGAGAAGCATTATTGGAAATTTTGGCATATATATTTTGGATGATTAATTTTCCTATTAAACCTAATAAAAAACACAGGGAGTCAATATCTCGGAGAATATTATAATTGAATTATCTTGTTACACAAATAATATTTATAAATGAAATATGTGTTTTTTAATATAAATTAATATAATATAGAAATAAAAAGAATTCAATTATTTGCCTAATTGAGATTAGGTAAAGTCAAAAGTAGTAGGTATAAATAAATTACTAATTTGACAATAATTTTAAAAAAACATAGAATTCCTCCTTCTAGAAAGACGTATTAGTGGATGCAAGGATAGGCAATGACAAGGTGATGACGTCAGCAAAATAATCGTCCCATGAGATCTATTCTAAATTGGGCTTGGGCCCAAAACTTAAGCAACAGGCTAACAGTTTAAAATTGGATTGTAGACAAGAGCTGAAAATGGGTTATGCTCTGCAGTCTGTTGTTATATTTTTAAACGAGTCGGATCTCCAATTGCCAAATAAGTCCTTAATTTTACAACTTTTTTTTAATGTCCATACACAATCCAACTCTCGTGATTAAATAATAATAATAATATTTTTATATTGTTTCTATTATTTTTTGGTATAGGTTAAAAGATGAAGTATGTATAAATGTAATGTTAACCGGAAAAGTTTGTTTTTAGCAGGAGACAAAATGCCATTAGAAACAAAGAATGGGACTCATGTGAAGGCCACTTTCTCTTTAACAAAGCGACACAAAAAGAGAGAGAGAATGCTCACGTGAACGAATATGCAACAATTAAAACAACTCGTGGCTAATATTATGATATTTAACCTCATTAATTAGATGAATTTGGACCGTACGATTTAAACAATTGGATGGACTGTAATATTTCCAATATAAATATTCCTTTTCTTTTGGCTTTTGGTAGAATATTGAAAGAATTGATGATGGGTCCCGCCAAATTTACCAACCCCGTGAAGAGACGATGTGGGTCGGCGATAGTGGACGTGGGTCCTGACGGGAGCAGACTTGGTCACGAGACGGGGATAAAATGCATTTGGGGTCCAATAACTACTTTTAAACGGAATCGTCCAAATTTCACAAACTCACGAGATCGTATTTCCAATTGCATACGGCCCACAGACACATGAGAGGTTTTCATTTGTCAAATAATGTTGAGTTGTTTTGATGGAGTTGGTTAATGGGTTATTGATCAATACCAAATCTACTTTCCCTTGAATTATGAGAGGATTAAATATTAATAAAAAAATTAAAATGAAATAGAATATTAAATATATTCTCAATTATTTCATTAATTTTTTATTTTATTTTATTTTATTTTATCTTATTAGATAACTATCTTATATGTTTTTATATTCTATCAACACCACATTCATTATTTCAAATTATGCGACAAATGACCCCATTACCAAATTATCATATATAATTAGATAAACAAATTACTCTATGTTTTGCATATGATGATTTTGTATATTTTCTCATATAAGTTAAAATACTAATAAATTATTTTTGACTTGGTTTTAAGCATTAATCGGTACGAAAACCATTCCTTCGCTTTAAAGAACGACAACGAGAAGTTTGAGAAGTGACGGCAATATTAACAATATAACTTCCTTCCTATAAATATATACTCCATTTGTTTCAGTAGCACCACTAAACAAATTCTGAATCTCACAATCCCAGCAATGGAGTTGTTGTGGATAAGTCCCCTCAAAACTCAAGTAAATACTTAACAAAAACAATTTTGTTCTATTCCTCTCTTCCCCTTCATCTTATCATGAAATACATTAACAATTAATCATGGTCTGCTGTTTTTCATTTTCATTTTTTTTCACTAAATGCTATATCTATCTGAACATGGTGTTTTATTTTTACTTTCTTGTTTTACGTACAGTTGAAGATACTGTCACTATTAGTTGTGCTGGTAACATTCCTGAGCCTAAGAGGAGCTGAGTGCAGAAAAGCAAAGATACTAAACTCATTTGAGTACACTGCTTTAAACTGTCGAGCACATAGTGCTTCCATTACTGATTTCGGAGGAGTGGGTGATGGAATGACATCGAACACAAAAGCATTTCATGATGCAATCAATCAATTGAGTCAGCATGCTTCGGATGGTGGAGCTCAGTTATATGTTCCTGCCGGAAAATGGTTGACCGGTAGCTTTAACCTCATCAGTCACTTCACTCTTTATCTACACAAAGATGCTGTGATTCTTGCTTCTCAGGTTTCTTTTTCCAAATTTCTCCAAAATACAAATATAAATTAGTTATACTGTATCTTATAATGAATTGTTCTTTGGATTAGGATATGAATGAATGGCCGGCGATCAAGCCTCTGCCATCCTACGGTCGAGGAAGGGATGCAGCCGCTGGTAGATACACAAGTCTCATATTTGGAACAAATCTTACTGATGTTATTGTTACAGGTAATTAAACCTTTTTTTGATCCCGGGAAATTTAGTGATTTATTAGTGTTACACTTGTATTATGGTAACCGATTTTCATATGGAATGGACTCCATTTGATATCAGGGGACAATGGAACGATTGACGGGCAGGGTGCATTCTGGTGGCAAATGTTCCATAAGGGAAAGCTAAAATACACCCGACCTTACCTAATTGAAATCATGTTCTCCGATGGTATCCAAATTTCAAACCTAACGCTCCTAAATTCACCATCATGGAATGTTCATCCTGTTTACAGCAGGTAGTACAGTACACTCTACAGGCAATAGCAATAAATTAAAAACAAATACTGTATTGTAACATAATATGATTAATAGGTTTTCTTCATTCCGGTCCTGCTGATAGAATTTTAAATATGAATTTACAGTAATATTCTGGTACAAGGGATCACCATCATTGCCCCAGTTACATCTCCAAATACGGATGGGATCAATCCAGGTACATTTTAAACACTATAGCCATTGGCAGACTTTCTGTTTTCAATTTGAGAATTGCTCATTCTGTTTGTTTGTTTGTTCCTTTTATTACCCAAGATCTCTTGTAACCTGCTTGATTTTGTTTGTCTTCATTTGAGTTAGATTCTTGCACAAATACGAGAATTGAAGACTGCTACATAGTTTCTGGAGATGACTGTGTAGCAGTAAAGAGCGGTTGGGATGAATATGGTATTGCATTTGGAATGCCCACAAAACAATTAGTCATCCGACGACTGACATGTATTTCTCCATACAGCGCCACCATAGCATTAGGAAGCGAAATGTCTGGTGGGATTCAAGACGTCAGAGCTGAAGACATAACAGCCATCCATACTGAATCGGGTGTTCGAATCAAAACCGCTGTAGGAAGAGGAGGATATGTGAAAGACATATACGTCAAAAGAATGACATTGCACACAATGAAATGGGCATTCTGGATGACGGGAAATTATGGATCGCATGCTGATAGTCATTATGATCCAAAGGCATTACCAGTGATTCAAGGGATTAATTATAGAGATATTGTAGCAGAAAATGTGTCAAAGGCTGGTAGATTAGAAGGGATTTCTGGAGATCCATTTACGGGGATATGCATTTCCAATGTCACAATTAGTATGGCGGCAAAGGCTAAGAAGGTCCCGTGGACTTGCACTGACATTGAGGGGTTGACCAGTAGTGTCACTCCCAAAGCCTGTGATTTATTACCCGATCAAGGACCAGAGAAAATTACGGCTTGTGATTTTCCTTCTGAAAGTCTGCCAATTGATATGGTTGAACTAAAGAAGTGTACTTACAAAGTGAATTATTGGTAATACTTTATTTACTAGCGTATGCAGGAGAATACTTGGTTTCTCTATGCTACAGCAGGTCGACTACTTGTTGGCCGGTATCTTAGGACTGTTGATCCTGATATGTAGTCAAAATTGTGATTGAGCCCTGTGCGTCTGTAAGCCATATACATGTATAAGCAATTCTAGTTTTCTGCAGAATGAAATGAGTAATATGTCGAACGCTCCAAACAAAAGTAATCCAGAGTTCGATGCCTGCTTTGGAAATTATTTAAGAAAAGCAAGAACACTATTCTTTATCTCCTGCAATTCTTCGGTTATAATAATATTTAAATATTGCCACAGCAGAAAGGAAAACCTGCATCACCAATAGACATTAACTAACCTCACTTCCTAAACCTACAGGGAATTAAAAAACCTGCTAGCAAGAATGTAGCTTATTCTGCTTCAGCTCCTATTCAACAATGAAATATTACAAACATGAGGCTCTGAGATAAACGTTATATGTAACACTCATAACAATTGAGAAGTTAATCCAAATATCTATCTTGAACTTTTAACCGATTTAATATTGGAAGCCCCGATGGTCAAATATAGTCTTCTTGCAAATCAGAAGTATGAGATACACTTCATGTAGTAATAGTTTACCCCATCATCCTCAATGAGTAGGATCAGGGTTGAATTTTACAGATTCCCTATAGATGAGCTCCTTGATATTTTCTTCTGTAAAAGATGGATGCTCAAAATCAAAACTGAATGGCCTTGGGCAAACAGGCTCCTCATTGATATCATGAAGGGGTGCCAAATATGGGTGGCATAGAGCTTCATCAACTGCAAACGATGAGTAGAAAGATACCAGTTATTAAGGAGAAATAGGAAAACTAGAAAAACAGTAATAGTCATTCATGCACATGCTGATTCTAAAAGGAAGCATCATAACGGTAATAATGTATGACAATACATAAATTACTAACAATTAGTATGCAAAACAATTGTGTACTGCTGTTATCTTAATTGGATTAGCAACTGATGCCGATCTTCAAGATCTTGACATTAATAGAAAGTCATTAACCAGTGCCCTGAGGAATGGCACCAATCCTCACTATACCTGTAATGCGCCGGTTTGGATCAAAGACAAGCATCTTCTCCAGCAAATCAACAGCACCAGGAGATTTGTTAGGAAATCTAGCAGCAAAATTTTGCTTTGGGAATTGTGGAAGCATTCTAACATATCTTCTGGCATTATCACTTCGTAGAAACCCAAGGCTGGTTTCATCAGGTGAACCTATAAGCTATTCAAAACATATGGAAAACAACGAACAAGTTATATTACACAAAATTGGTTCCCCTGTTGGAGAAAACAGCACACTCCAAGGTTTAATATCCATACGAACAACTGAAAGCTAAAGTATAGCACAAAAGAGCAGCAGAAAGTACCAACCGACCAACCAACCAACCAACCACAAAGAAGGAGGTACAAATGGGTGTTGCACTGATCACACAAGAGTACCTCAAAACCACCATCCTCATAGATAAAAAGAAAAATGGGTGCAATGGAAGAGAGTTTGATTTCCAATGATTTCTATTCCTCTCGTTTTCACAAATTGGTTCTCAGTTCATCCCCCATGAAAGGAAAAAAGCTCTCTTTCACATCCATGTAGTCTAATCTCCCGAAGATATTCAAGTCTCCTAAGGAAACATGAATTTCTACCTTAAAAATTCAGGTTTTTTGCATTTTCAGCAGTTAAGCAGATTAGGAATAAGGCAATGGCAGCTTTTGAACCCTCAGAGCAAGAACAAAACCAAAGTGCAACCAAAAGTATACCACGGTTAAGAAACTTGGGAGGATTGTAGGGAAGAAGAAAAGAAAGAACAAAAAATATTTTCATTGAAATAGAAAAAATGTGCTGCAACACAAGCAGAGAGAAAATTTACTGATATGAATAACCAGTAACTAGAGAGATCCAATGTAGTTATTCTGAGGAAATTCTGATCATACCTCTGTAATCAGCCTTAGTTGATGGACATAATCTTTCCCAGGGAACAAGGGTTGTCTAGTCATAATTTCACCAAGTATGCAACCAACAGACCAAATATCAATTGCTGCTGTGTACTCTGAACAGTTAAGAAGCAGTTCTGGTGCACGGTACCACCGAGTAACAACATACTCAGTCATAAAATCTGTTTCTGATGTTGTCCTTGCAAGCCCGAAGTCTCCAATTTTAAGATCACAATTTGCATTAAGAAACAAATTGCTTGGCTTTAAATCACGATGCAAAACATTTGCTGAGTGCACATATTTCAATCCTCGTAACAACTGATATAGAAAGTACTGCAAAATTGGCATTGAATGATCAAATACATCTCCATTTGTACTTCTAAGTTCTTGACACAAATCATACCTTTGGATACACCACACAGGAGGAACAAAAACTATCCATAAAATGTTTGGAAATTACAGAAAACACATAGACATCACTAGTTAATTGTACTCTTAAAATTATACAATAAATTTGATAAGCTTGCAGAGATGGCAACTGACTATTATTAGCTATTGAAAAGTCAAGAATTTTCAGCATTAAACATTTAAGAAGCAAATATCTCCACAAACTCAAAACTTATTATGAGAGCCATCAAAAACATATTCAGCTCAACAATGCTTTGTCAGAATTTCAGTCAACAGAAAATGAAGGTCAGAGCAAGTGCTTATATCTATTTTAAGTGGCTATTTTATAACCTCTAATCTCAACAAATAAAAAGTTAAATTGAGCTCAACTCGAGAAAGCATCACTCTATGTGGGGTAGGTACACTATATCTATCCGGACAAATTCATCATCTTATATCTCGGTAAGTACATCTAAAAGTTCGCATTTATCATCCCCATCACTGATGTTATCCATGTATAACGTACTTTACTATCATTAACTTGCAAATGATACTTAAGTCCTAAGGAATCACAATGTACAATTGCTTTATGCACAAAAGGTGCCATGATAATGCCTACTAAGGAATTATGATTAGAATGAACCAAATAATCCTGGAGTACGAATGTAACTAGGAAGTCATTTGATAAAAAAAAAAAAAAGCACCAACAACTATCTTAGTAGTTGTACAAAGGAGTGTACACAAGATCAGGACTACTGTACAAAGGAGACAAGATAATAATCCCAACTTTAGATGATTGCACACTTTGATGCCAGAGACTGCAAAAGAAGCTAACAATTACAAATGTAAGCATTCAAAAGTATATAATTGAATAGATAAACATAAATTCTTATAAGTCACAATAAAAAAGAGCGTGATGCCAACCCGACAATGATCATCCGTCAGATCTTGATGGGAACGTATAATTTGATTCAGATCTGTGTCCATCAATTCATAAACTATGTATACATCATTGAAGCTTTCCCTCTGTGGTGGTCGTATGATGTCTTTGATGGCAATAACCTGTAGTAGACAAAGAGAGAGTGGTAAGCACTCTTTCACCAAACCCAAAACCACCACCATTACAGAATTTCATGTTGTGAACAAATACAAAACCAGCACAACTAAGACCAAGAGAAGAAGATGCAGCATTCAACTGAAACAGTATTAACAAAGAGGAATATGCTGTTGTAATGACGAATATAACAGCTTTTAGAATTTACCCTGAAACTCTCTTATCAAACAAAATTATGACAAGAGAAAATAAACTGACAGGTAGGGTGGGCATTATTGATTTGGATTGGTTTGAGGTTAAATTTCAAACAGATACAAACATGTTTTACTTCAATCCAGAAACCAATCAAAAAGGTTTTAGAACTGATCCAATTCCAAATCGTTCTGATTGTCAGATTGGATTAGATCCACTCAAAGATGCGACCATTGTTTGTTTGGATCGATTTGAATTTAAATTTTAATCTGATCCAAACATATCGGTTTGAATTTAGTTAAATCCAAAACTAATCCAAAATTTTTAGAACTGAATATTGGATTTACCCACCACTATTGACAGGAGATCATAGGTCAATTGAAGTATGCAAACATAAAATTTAGAAATCCCGCTGAGCTTACATTTTCGTGGTCCATGTGACGAAGCAGCTTAATTTCTCGCAAAGTCCTCTTGGCATCAATTCTATTGTCAAATGCATTGCCAACCTTCTTAACAGCAACCTCTTCCCGTGTCTCTGAATTCACAGCAGCACTGAAGGAAATGAAAGAATCACATTTTCCTCCACATTGTTGATGACAAAGAAAACTCAAATCAACTAAACAGGTGATATAACCTCTATCAATCTCCTCAACTAGAATATGAGCACAATGTTTATTCCCCACCAAGAGCGGAGCCAAGAGAAGATAAAGAGATTTACAATTTAAATAAAATAAATACCAAATGATCATGTTTCACACAGACTCACACAAACATTTAATTGCATCCCTGAATTAGGATTTTGGTCAATTATTCTTCAACCATAAATTCAAGGCAATTATTTTTCAACCACGTCCTGCTGCAGCAGTCATACATAGTAATAATTTAAATGACAACTTGTTTCAACCACTAAAGCACATGTTTGTACATTACACATAATTAAAATGATAGGCCTGAATCTACAATCTATTATCATCCTGAACAAGCGCTTCACCACAAATACAGATGCTACCAAAAGCTAGTCTCCCCGATGACGAGAGTAACTACCTTAAGATTTAAACCTAAGCTTAACTAATATTCTAATAATGATGATGTATTTTCATAGCCACAATGGTAGGACAAAATTAACCTCACGATGATATCCCGTATGAAATTATAAATTACCAAGAAACTGCAAGAAAATAGAAATTTTGATTCCTTCTCCCGAATTTCTACCATAAACAGACACATAACATAGCCATCAGCTCACAAAAAACAGATACCCATTCATATCTAAAAATTGTCATGAAAGCAAGAGCACAAGCACCAAAAATCACGCTACTAAAAGATAATCGAAAAAAAAATCAGAAAATTCTGCTTAAACGTTCACGATCTTCAAAGTTCTTAAATTGAAATCTTACCAAACAATACCATAAGCACCTCTGCCAACGGGGCGTATAGGAGGAACATACTTTCTAGAAACTTCAAAGAGGTTACCGTACACATTGTACTGGACATAACGGCCGCCATGAGTCGGTACACCTTTGACGATAGTATGATCAGCCCCCGAACAAGAGCCCGACTCCCCCGACATGATTCTCTGGGCTCCGAATACTAAAATCGGACGCGAACCGACCTGGGAAAGATCTTTGTGGTATCTAAACTTTGGAGAGACGAGCGAGCGAGCGAGAGGTAATTTGGAGCTAAATGTTGTTAAGGCGTGAGGGTAGGTGTAAAGCAGTTTGACATATTTTCTCCTAGTGTGAACTCGATACCTTTTGAACTGGAAAGACTTTCCTCATCCGTGAAAGCTTTCAGATTAAAGTCTTTTCAATTTTTTTAATCTTTTTTACTTTTATTTTTATTTTTATTTTTAAGTATAAACAGCAAGGTTTAATTGTCAATAATTGTACAGTACTTTATAAAGCATGATTTGTCGCCCTTTGATTTTCCTCCATTCGGATTGAGACTGGCAGGTAACTGTCATTGTCCCAACGTGACCAACACCGTGTTTAATGAATGGGGTCATTCCGTTTAATTAAAACGTATCCTCCCTTGCAAGTGAGCCACATGCAATCCACATCTCTAGTCATCTCAAAACTAATATTAATGGCACAAGAATCAAATATCTTCCCAAGGAATCAAAAGATTTCTTGCCCATGTGCAACATTATCTACACTATTATTGTTTATAATATCATATTCATTTCATATTGACAATTACAAGAAAACTAGAAGAACTTCTCCTATGCCATGCAAACAAAAACCAAACACACAGAAGACCTTGCAACAGCAGCAGCAAACAGAAAATGAAAGTAATGCTTTTATAACTCTCGAGGACAACCCATTTTCGTTGTTTGGTTCCTCCATGACCGAAAATCAATACCGTCAGCGACTATGTCACTTGATCGTTTCCTCCAGCTACATTAAAAAATGAGATGAAAAATCCTACAGATATCTTGAAAATTATAAATCATTCAAAAGAATGAAGACTTCGTTTGGCATCCTAGTTTTCCTGCTTACATTTATAGTTTTGCTTTTAAAGTTCAAATGATTTTGGTTTGGACATGCGTCTTTTTTACAGGAATATTGGTGTTACTTATCAACTTTCACTTGGTGCATTCTTCAATTTAACATCAGTTGTAACTTGTGAGCACCACAGCAGGGAGCCGAAAGCAAAGTAGATTACAGGCAAATCTGTGATATAAAGAGCTACATTTCACAAAGCTATAGATGAAACTCTATTTTCACAATTAAATAGAAAAAAAAATTACATTTTCCATACAAGGCCACGCATTCCAGTTCACAATAAACAAATCCGACCATGATATAAGGAATCCTATGACGGTCTCAGACAACATTGAGTACAAAATTAAGTGGCAGTGCTCGTATGCTTGAGAAAATTGAAAAGCATGATAATGACATCATCTCAAAGCTTTTGATCCAGCAAATAATTGGCGATTATTGTTCTCTGGAAGAAAGAGACAAAATCAGTGTTACGGATTACTTATTTTCATTCATAAGGGACGTCACCTGGTAACATTGGGGTAACATCACCAGCATTTGATTTGACATCTATGTAAAGGGAATTAACACCTGTTAATTGCTAGGCTAAGGCCTAAGAGGAACATCACTGCTATTTGAAATTAAGATCCACCATCAAGGAAATATATAAAAAGGTTTACATAGATGACAAAATGCAAACCGGAAAATCATTTACAATAAATTTCAGCCCAAATTAAAATATAACCATCTGACAAATGAATGATTTCAACAAAAATTATGCAAGAAAAGAAGACGTGGATCGTTCAATAAAGCTCTCATCCTTGAAATTTGGGGCAAGAACAAAATATCAGACATCATTATCAAAATATATAGGAAAGAAAACCTTTCAACAGAAAAAACCTCCTCGTGGAAAAGAATGTTTCCGTCAAAATTGAGCACTACCTTCTCGCCATATATAACCTAAACCGGCTACAATTAGCAAACCCCAAATTTGGGCTCTCAATCTTAGGAAATCTCTAGCATTTTAACGTGTATATATCTTCAGCTTAAGAGGCAAGCAACAGGTTTCTAAGAAATTTCCCCTCTTTAACGGGTATAAAATAGCCGTTACTGAGCTTAAGAAGGAAGCTACGCGTTTTATTGGAGCAGCGGTCGGTTTATTCGTGAAATATGGCTTAATTTAAATTAATATAATGAGACTAAAAAAATGTTTACACAAAAATATATTTAATTTAAAGTTAAAAAATCCAACTTTAAAATAATAATGTTAATTAAGTAAAAAACAATACTATCACGTTATTTCGATTTGTACATATAAATTTATAAAAAATAAAAAATTAAAAAAAAAAACTTATAACTCTAATATATTTTATACAAATTACATCCTTCTTATATTTGAATATTTATTTTTATTTATTTTTATTTTTTTTTATATAGCAAGAGAGAATTAAATATAAAACTTTTAGGTTAAAGTAGTGAAGACATAGTTGCAATTAGACCACTACCTGTAATCACACGTTTAATATAACACTCTAATTTTTTAAAATAGAGAGTGACGTTGAGATATGAATGTTAGAAAAAGGAACGACTCCTAGTAGATTTTAAGATAGTAAATGTATAGGATTAAGTCCTACATTAAAATAAAAGATAAAATTATTAGAGTATTAAGTAAAATTAGTATATAAATAAAATTAGAACTAATATATTAATGAAACCAATTGAAATGGATTTGAACTCATTAAAAAGAATAAAATCGTGAGACGCTAGAGATTAAGTTAAAATAAATAATATCATTGATAATATTAGATTAGATATTACAATTGATATCAAAGCTAATATCATTAACAATATTTGACTAATTCTTACAATTAATGTTAAAGGTAACACTCCTCCAATACGATATAGCTCAGGAACAAACTTAACGAAAGCTGGTAAGTCTATAATACCTGATTTTTTATGGCAAAAAATGGCATCGAGGCTTGAATATCTAAGTAAAGAGAGTCTTCTAGCAGACTTCAGGATGACAGAGAATAGAATCGAGTTTCATATCAAAATAGAAGAGAAAATTATTGGATTATATATAGAGAATTAAAATTAATATCTTAACGAAGTATCTTAAAATGGGTTTGAATCCGTTACCAAAAACAAAATTATTATACTTAAGAAATTATGTTAAAACGGATAATATTATTGATAATATTAACCTAGTCTTACATTTAAATTATTATTAAATATAATATCCAACAATATATTTATACTATCAAAATGATATCCAAAATTATATTTATACGTATTTCTAAATAAAATGTTACAAAAGGGAAAGAGAGAATTAATTGATCATTATTGCAACATATAATGTCATAAAATTTAAGAACTATGATTTGATAACTTTTAACTTATAATTATCATTATATAAAAAATTTTAATATTAAATAATGTTATTAAAAATTAATATTAATAAATATTTTTAATTTTTATTTTCAATCATAATATAAATTCTACAATCTTAAAATAAAGCCTCAATTTAAAAAATAAAAAACTTTCAAAACTTCATTACATAATTTTATATATCAGATATTATCAAACTATTATGTAAAATTTAATGAAATTATTAGATTTGGATCCGTTGTCACAATTACCAACAAAAGTGATGTTAGCAATTTAAATTTTTTTAGGAACTCTTGTATATAAACAGATGTGTCATGCTGTTATTAATTAATAAAATTAGTAAAAATAAATGATATGAATCAAATAAGAATTAATATTATTATACCACATTAATTTTCACATATAAATTTATACAAAAAAATAGTATCTCCAATATTATTTTTACTAATAAAAAATGAATAATATAAATTAAATAAAAACTAATATTGACATAGGTGTACGTAATTTGTATGAAAAATTTGTGCCTCTATTCTTATCTATAAACTATCTTCTTTTCCACAAGAATTGTGTTATTTGATTATTGCTAGCATACGGGTGTGTTTTTTTTCTTTTAATATAATAAAAGAATAATTATATACAAAAGAGTAATGCTAAGAATCCTAAATTATAACCTAATCTTTGGATAGCAAGTGACATAACAATTGAATTGACAATACTGTACCATTACAATTATTAAAAATTTATAAAAAATAAAGAATTCTAAATAATATTAAAGTTTATGTTTCTTTAATTATTAGATTATTAATTGATTTAATACTATGAACTCAATTATCACATTTCTTAATATCTGTTCGTATCATATATTTGAGAGAATCTCTCGCAGACACGTAATATCTTCGATCCTAAAAAATATAATATCTGACCTGAACCATCTCATTATCCCAGGATAGTACCGTTCACGCGTTAAAGAATCATATAGTTGACACTCGACAATGTCCACAGCGAATTAAGAAAGGGAGCCTACTCCTGACCCCGATTTGCATCCACTCGTCAACACTCAAAAATAAGAATGATTGGCAAGCACAATGAGTCCTATGATCAAAGTAGCCGTCTGATCATTGAGAATTATCTATCCAATTATCTATCAGTTTTAGGTGATGTGACAGTGACAAACTCTATCATCCACAGATCTAACAAAGTATGAACATTAATAAAATGCGATTAACACATTGTCTACGGGTCAGAAGATCCAATCATTTCCATTTTCTGGTGTTGAGTCACATATAAAAAAATATAAGAAAAAAATAGAGGAAAGATCAAAGAGCTTGGAGGGGGTCATACAGAAGAAAAGAAGCAATTTCAACTATCTTTTTCTGTCTTTCTCTTTAAACAAAAAAGATCAAAAAAAATTTTCTCTACAAAAATTAAGAAAGTTTAATTGAAACTTAAACTCTCTTTTTTCCTTTAATCTATATATCCCTTTACTGATTTAGGCATCAAAATTTTTTCGTTAAAAAATATACCCCCGTCACCCCTTAATATGTTATTGTCTTACAAGAATTGAAGGTATAATCTTATAAATTGGACTTAAAATTTTAAACCTGCAAATTTCAAATTCATCAACATCCAGTCACATGTACCTACCTTTTCTGTACCTCAGCAATATCCAAAAATTAAAATATAACTTAAATTCTCTAGCAATCCTCTTATTATAAATCCTGATATTATAGTAATGAATATGGTTATACGAAAAAGATGTTGATATAAAAGTTAGTCTTTTGTACTATCACGGCCTGTTAAGCGTGATTACGGCACATGGCTGTTAGGATATTGACATCTGCAAATGAAGTTTCTTAATTTTGTAACACTATCCAATAATATATATGATTAAACGATGACAGAGTAGTATAATAAAACTGATTTCGCTTATGACTTTCTTAAAAATCCATCGGTTTGTACCTTTCAAACTGCAAATATGGGTGCGTTTTTCCGAGTCCAAGAACAGGTGGCAAACAAAAATCCTAATTCACATCGGAGAGATAACGCTATTCCAACTGAAAAATAAAAATCACCCGGTGATGAAAATTTACAATAGCAATAAAGAAATTGAACCCCCCCCCCCCCCCCCCTTCCCCCCTTCAAACGAATACGACGAATTTTTCACTGTATCAATCAAATTCTGTCCATCAATCAACCGTAGGTTAAACCCATGATATTCACGTACGTCATCAAGAATCACACCCTTATTTGGCTGTGGTTCTGAGTTTTATAACTAGGGCTACATGCTCCAACTTTTTATGTCAAATTTTCCTTTAGAGTAAGGCATTCAAACAAATGAGTAATAAAATAATATAATAAATAATTTAAAATTTTTTTTAAATTGTTATTCACTGAACACCTTATCTTGAAAGATGAAAATTTGAAATCAAAATTTATGACATATAGCATTATCCTTATAAGAATCAAAAGAACACATTCCTTAGTTCCTTGCAAAGTTTGAAATAATGTGATAAATAAAAATTTATGATCAGATAGGTATTATACGTGGTGGAAAGAAGAAGTGTAATAATTCTACATTATAAATCATCAGCTAACCAACCGAAATGAATCTGCAACATGATAGTCAGTTTTTCCCTTGGTATGATCTAAAAAAACTCACTATGATAGTCAGTTTCAGTCTCAAAGACATTCAAAATGAATCTGATAGAAGAAGTAAAAGATGTGATGCTAATTACCTCGTGAAAAGATCAAGAAGGAGAAACTTCCTCTCTCTAGAGTTATGCAAACCGAGAAGAAGAAAATTCTCCTCCCAAAACATCTAGTAGGAGAGAAGCTTGATTAGCCACAGAGTATCATTTCACATATCACGTCAATCAACAGAAGACCCAAAACAAACGAAAGATTTAGCTCTATATGTTTAGAGGACAATTGAGCTGGTTTATCAAATTTTAGCAGAATGCATGCTTTTTTTTCCATTACCGTGAAATAAGAACAAAGTACCATGAGAACCATCATTTAAAAGTGAAGCATCAGAACGCAACACCAAACCGTTATCCAAGCCTCAAAGTAGTGTCGGTAGAGCGAAAACTACCTTTAACAAAACATGGTAAAAATCATCAATAAAATTAAATTAATGGCGCATGATATAACAAAACCAACACTTATGCAAATGCAACAAATCCTTTCATATATTCTTGCCATTATAAGGTGCCAAGTACATATACAGACCGGTAAAATAGTAATATGACACAGCTTACAACTCAGACAACACATAATACTAATTGGTATATTCCTAGCAATCATAGAACGTAAAATGCCATACCTACACCATCGATATAAGGACAAATAGTTCAGTTCAATCATCAATAATCACAACCCAGCTCGCTGCTCTACATTAATCTCTACTGTTAGATCAGGGGCAGTACCAGTTGCTCTCAGTTTACAAAGCAAAGCATCTCGCCCACCTAAAACTATTTTGAAAAAGCCATCCACTGACTTTGTAAGTACGTCCAACCCTTGTGAAAGGTTATCCACCTTCCATCGCAAATCTGAAACAGATTTCTGAAACAGTTCTTGATCAACAGGGTCCACCCCTTCCTGGATCATAGGATACACTTTCTTGATGCTCGTATCAACTGCCTCTAGTTCATTCAAAACTGTAGATCTTCCGCAAGATATTTTATTCTTAATTTCTCCATTCACATTAGTTTGCAATGCAGAAAATGCTGGTTCCCAAGGTAATGTATCAGAAACATTCAAGTCTAGCAAATTTTTGACAGATCCAGAGAACGATGTGGCAAAAACACTGCAAATGAATACAGTTACCACCTTAACTCCGTACATAGCGCGCATCAGAACCTTACCTTTGGCTGAGTTCTTAACCTTAGGCAAATCTAGAGAACCCACCAAATTGTCCAGGATTGAGCGACAGCTCTCAACTCTGGGGTTCTTAGAACTAACATGCTGTCTCCAGCTATCAAGTGAAGAAGCGGAACACGTAAACTGTTTAGGAGAGGGAGAATCCAACTTGTGCAGGATACACTGCAGCATAAGATGGCCCTGACCAAGCTTTGTGAGCGCAGCGCTAAAAGCAATGCATATATCAAGCAAGTTCACACTGATGTCTAAGTACACATCTATCCATTTCTCATCCCAGTCACTCACAGGAAGCTCCAGCTCAGTTATAAGGTTTTTTATGCCATTGTGAGTCTCACAAAGTGACTCCATGGCTAGTCTTGCCCATGATAAGCTGAGAACATCATCTTTGTCTTTTGGCATAAGTTTTCTCAGCCTCTCTGCCAAGGTTTCCTCAAACTTGACCAATATAGAGAGAAGGCCTGAAGGCAAACGGGAACCCTTGGGGGATATCATTCGAAAAGGATTTCCAAATGGAAAGAAAGGACGGTGTGGTACTTGAGGACGACTCATTTTGATGTATTTGCTGCATAAAATTGAAACCAAAAAAGTTAAACAACCAACATATTGCAAAATAACCTAAAAAATCAGACAATCTCATAAAAGATTACATCAAGACCATATGCAAACATCCACTACATATTTGTTGCAAGCATACAAGATCAAGAAACAATAATCAATTCCATTTGGCGAAAAAATTTAGATCCTATACAATCCAGTTGGTTACTGAGAAAAAACTAAAGAAATTAGATTATCCCATAAGATATAAACTATATAAGATTAACCAGTTCGCTTATGGAAACATTCAGTTTCCACAATCCAAATCAAAGACATAAATATCAAAAATTTGTTTAATCCTGTTTCATTCTCACGGCAAATAAAAGAAGACATAAAATCAACATGAACACCGAAAAACTTACTCAAAGTTAAATTCTTTTATAAACGAAAATTTTCGACAAAGGAACTCCCAATTCTTTCCTTCAGAAAGATGAAATCAACCATTTAGGGTTTCAACCAACCATACAAATTTTGGAACTCAAAATATTTCAACGAAATGTTTTTCTCTTTCAATTCGTGCCTTTCTTCATTCAACTACAAAACCTAAACCAATACATCCCCCAAAAGTCAACAAATAAATTGAACTTTTATAAATCTCTTACCTTAAATTGAAGATCGTAGATCTAAAGACTGAATTATATGTTAGATCCAAATAGCCGTTAAAAGCCAAACACTGAACGGATATAACAAAATTGTGTTGCAGTGACTAAAAACTAAACCTATATATGATACTGTTGACAAATCAAAACAAAAAAATCGGAAAATATAATTCCTCTTCAGAAGATTTACAAAAAAAAAAAGGCGGAAAAGTCAAGAGAAGAACTTACCTGAATCAGTACTCGGGAAAGATTAGGAAATTTAGCGGAAGCTTAAACGACTATCGCGTCTTTGATTTTAGGTGAGGGATATGATGTTTGGTAGGTGAAGAGTAGGGCACGGACGGAGTCACTTGCTGTTACGGAAAACATCGTGACAGATAGGGCACGTGGAGTACTACGAATGGATGATTGAGCCAAAACCCGTGTATTAATTTGTTTAAATATTTCGCATCGGACACGTTTCCTCTGTTAATGCTCGTCCAGTCAGCCAAACACAACTTGTTAATTGTTGTCTTTTCACAACATTTGACCGTTGTGAGAAATGGTCATTAGCGGGATGCGCGAGCCATGGGCTATTTGAAGGTCAATGTTAATCGGACGGTTGTTGATGATTTTTTTCTTTAGGCCAACGGGAAGGAGCAACTCTTTTTTATTATCATTAATTATTATTATTATTATTTCCTTCTCTAGAGCACTCTAGAGAAAGTCCGTATGGGGCCGGGCTAAATACAACAGAAAGGTAGGTAACGCTTATATGATCTCTTTCTCTTCCTTAATGTAATTTACAATTATTTTTCCATGTATTTGAGATGAATGAAGTTGAAATTTATTACTTAAAGCTGTATAAATAAAGTTATCCATTAAAAATAACAAACACTATTTAAATTTAAATGAGTGTTCTTGAAGAATTTGAGTTAACTTTTATAATAATTATAAAATAAAATGTGCGAGGTATGGTATACGAAGTAAATGGAACGAAATACTAGTCTAATGCATTTTGTCCGAGGCATTAAAGGAAAAAAAAAGAAGAAAATTATAGAAGATGACCATTGTTTGTGATTATTTTTATTTTTTTAATCACATTATTTTAAAATTTATTATTCTAATCATTTTTAACTAAAATAACCTGAATTTTGTCATCTGGTGGTGTGTTTAAAATTTTGTTTATGATTTGTTTTGTTTCCTGGAGAAAAAGAGGAGAGAAACCAGCATCAACACGAGGGAAGAAAGTAGAAGATAAAAACAGAAAAGAGACGAGAAGAGAGGACATAGACAGAAAATTTCCCGGAATTTTCAATATTAATTTAGTCCCATATCACTTCAGATGCGCCATTTTTTAACTTACAGCTAAAGCTGTCATAACTGGTCTGTCCGACTAATCGATTGTTTACTCCATAAAATAAATGGATAAAGATTAAGAAATTTTAGTGTGTGTGGATTAAACGATTAGTCTGATTAATTTGTGGATAAAAGAATTTAAATTCATATAATTTAAATCTATTTAATCTATAAATTAAATGAATTAATTTTATTATATTAATTAAATATTTAAAA